>VWZT01000749.1:587304-865576 GCA_013397055.1 Pachycephala philippinensis
TTAATTTTTTTTTAAATATTTTTTTTTTTTTTTTTTTTTTTTTTTTTTAAGCTGCAACTTTGAAAGTGACATTTTGCAAGAAAGTTTTTGATTGAAGTGTGATGTCAGGAGAAAGGCCAGTCTAGTTTATTATCTGTGTAAGAGCCAGCATTGGCAGCGTGAATCAGCTCCTTTCTCCGAGCAGTTGAGTTGGCCATTCATGTTCTACAAGTGCTGCTCCCCTTCTGATCTCGACAGCCGATAAAACCTCGAGCCAGGTTACAGGTTGTAGCTTTAGTACCAAGGAGTTTGCAAAGTTTTTGTTGCTGTGGCGTGGCTGGGGGCTGCTGAACAGAAATCACCCAAAAGGCGGAACCTTTCTGTTGAGGGGAAGGAACACGGAATGTTTCACACGTGCAGAGCACAGAGAGGAGAGCTCAGCATCCTCAGCTCCTACCCCCTGGGTGGGACCTGTGCAGCCTCCGGGTGCTCTGTCCCCACTGCAGTGCTGAGGATCAGCCACTCTGCCAGGTATGGCCACAGTTAAAAAGTCAAAATCTTCCTCCCAGGCTGTTCCTTGGGAGTGTTTCCATGAGCTGTGGACACCGCCTGGCTCAGAGGGGCCTCCCACCTCCTTAACATTCCTGGCGGTGCCGAGGGCAGCGGGATGGCACGAAATGTATGTGCATAGCGTAACTATTTATGTTACCCGGACAGGCGTTTTCCATCCTTTCACCTCTGCTGACCCAGCTGTGAATTTTCCTACAGCAACAGGTACCAGTGGAAAACCTGTCTCTGGTTGATCTGCAGATGTTCTCTCTCTGTCTCTCTCTTCTCTGTCCAGTCAACTGCCTCAGAAGTGCATCCAAAAGTGAGCAGCCTGTTCTCCTGTGCTGATTCACAATTAGTAGCCTCAGAGAAAAGACCAATATTAACCTGATTTTTGGGTCTTTCTAAGCCTTTTTCCTGTTTGTGTGTAACAGAGGGTGGGAGACTGGAGGGACGTGTCCAAAAGCCTCCTGACTTACGAAAGGATTTAGTTGGCAGCAGCAATTTTTTATGCAATGCCGTTATTAATGTAATGGGGCTGCAGAGAAAGCTGGGGGTGGTTTGTCCTCCATCACTGGCACTCAGGGAACCTGGAAGTGAGGGATTTTGCTGGCCTGACCTGTTGCTGAGCAAGGCAATCCTCTGGTGAGGGATGGAGCTGCTGAGAGGAACGGTGTTCCCTGGGATGAAACCCACCCCGGCCATGGCTGGAACAGCATTTTCCCAACTGCTGCCTTCGAGGAGCAGCTAAACACAGCAGGTGTTTGGGACATGCAGATCCAGGCTTGGCTGTGTCACTTACCCACACAGGAGCTACATCAGGAAGGCAATTCAGTGTTCTCACCATGGTATAAAAATAACCCTAATGGGTTTTTGTGATTGCTTCCTTGGGAGGAGAGTTTTAGAAAATGCTAAAAGATGTATTTAATGAAAAAGAAGCAGATCAAAGCCAAAGAGTTTTTCCTCTTTTGTTGTTCAGTTTTTGTTTGGGTTTTTTTTTTAAAAAAGAACCAGTTTAATTAGGCTTTGGAGTTTGGAGGTTTATTATGAGTGGAAATTTTGATTTTAAACTTGCTCATAGATGTGGAAATAAAAAGCTGAACGTGGATCTGCATTTCCCAGGGGCTTCTCCACTGGACTGGCTCATCTCTGTGCATCCAGGTGAGAAGCTCCCAAACCATGGGATGCTCTTGTTTGGAGGGCGATGAGGAGGAGATCTGGCCTTAGCTGAATCCCGGTCATCGGGGACAGTGTTATAACTATGAAAATGTGAACTAGAGGCTGTGACATTTTTAATGTTCTTTAAAAGAGTGCAAAGATCTTTTATCTGGAACGGTTCCTGTCCTGGCTGCAGGGAGCCCGAGGAGGAGCCTCCACCAGGCTCGGGCACTGCTTAACTGGGAACTTTGCTGGGCAAGCTCATCTGCCCAGACTGGAGAGGTTTCCCTCTGTCCCAGCATCCTGGTAGGAAAGCCTGTGTGTCTGGAGTTAGGAGTGTGGCACTACAGCCCCTCAGAACGAGACATCAACCAAATTTCTTCTTAACTGTTGTTGTGTGCAGTGACTGCACACTGAGCCAGGCTGGGTCCTGCAGTCCGTCCTGGCAGTGCCACTGTGAGTGCCAAGCCTCAGAAACCTGGAGCTGCCTCTCTGGGCAGGTTCTGCTCCAATTGCAAGCCAATATATCCACATGGACTGATGGGTCTGTGCTAGGGCAGAACCTGGGTTTCATTGCAGGGCCTGAAACATGAACATAGAGTCCATGCCCTCCCCTTTTTACACCTTCACTTTTAGTTTGGGTTCACACCATGTTTGAAAGATTTCCTTGGATAGTCTTCAGCTTTTCCTTGTCTCTGTGTGCTCTCCCTGGTAGCAAAAATATTTCTGAGCAGGTAAGTGATGGAATAGACATGATTCCTTCCAGAGCGTGTGTGGACGTATGTATATATATAGAGAGAGATATATAGATATATATATATCTATACACATATGTAAGTATGGCAATATCTGTGTAATGGTTTTGCCCACATATAGGTGGTTTTCATATGGGAGCAGGCAGAGGGGGCACAGAGCAGGCAGTGCCATGCAGCAGGAGTGTGGAAGGATATATGGACATGCAGCTAACGAGAAGGGAAGGGAAGTGGCCGGAGGCTGAAGGGATATAATGGGTCCCCAATGTGGCAAGCACATATGCTGCCACACAGCAAATGCAAAGTGCCACCACCAGTGACAAGTGGATTGCACCTAAGGTAAACAGCTGTGCCCAGTGCCCAAATCCACAGTCAGCCTCCCGACCCTGCGTGTCCCTGCTCTGACGTGGATTAAACTGGTCAGCTCTGGGAGCCTCTGCGAGCGCGCGTTGCACGGGAATAATGGCTCACAAATCTCTGCAATACCTCTTGCACGGCTGCCTCTTTTGCATTTGCAATCTTGCATTTGTGGGATTGTTTTATTTTGTTTTATCTTAATTTATTCTGCTGCACTCGGCATGGCAGGAACACTTTGATTATCTGTGTAGATCATTGCATGGTTTAGTGCAGTTCTGTGTTACAAACCCTCCCACATAACCCTGTTATTTGTTAATAATTTTTCTATTTTGAAGAAACACTCTTTGACACCTGAGCTGGATCTGCTTTTCTTAGGCATAAATATAATTGTCCCTGGTGAAGAGCATCTCTCTGACTGGTCTCATCCCCTCTGTATTTATTTGAATATATAAAATATTAATAAATGATGGCAAATGTTTAATCATATCCGCTTGACTCTATGAGGCTCGGTGTCTGTAGGCTTTCCTGTTAACTGCCTCTGTGATATCTACATACTGCTGATTTGTTGTTGAGCTGGAGTTTTTAAAGCAAAATAAAACTGAGGTTTGCAGTTTGATTTGAATTAATCAGGTCTGATTAGACAGGAACAGATCAGGCTGTTCTGGAAATCCCTGAATCTCTCTAATTCAATTTCATGTGTTATTCAAAAAGAAATAGTTCATAGCTTAAGCAAAAGTGCTATTTATTTAACACTGTTTTTTTCAGAGTGCTAAATCCTATGGAGGGGGGCATTGTGATGATGCTCAGGGTGTAGGAAAGAAAGCATTTTGTTTTATGAAAATACAGATATTTTAGAATGGAGTCACCTGCTGGTAGATCTCATAAATGTACATAAAAGGATGCTCCCCAATATTATTAGTTTGGTTTCTTTCTTCCCGTCACCCTGACTGTCCATCTAGGAAGCTTTGATAGCTGGAACCACAGAACCAGAGGACTGTATTTAGTTTAATAAGCCAATTTAAAGAGAAGGGTTGGAATTATGTATGGCAGAGGACAATTATGCAAACTAAATGATTCTTCAATTAATAATGAGATCCATGAAAGGCAAAGGAGACAGGATGCTCCTGTGAGAAGGAGAAGGCTCCTGGTTCCCACCAGGGTGTGGAGGCACAGGAGCGGGGCAGGGGCAGCTCCCTGACAGAACCTGGAGGGGCTCTGCTGGTGGCATCTCTTCGGGGGGAAGCCTCCAGTGGAACTCTGGCATTCCGGGACAGGTTTTCCTGGGATGGTCTCCATCTCCCAGAGCTCTGTTAGGAAGCGGCGAGCGGGTCTGGGTGAGCACCTGTCCGGCCCCACACTGAGGACGGTGCCGCACAGGTCACAATCGCAAACCTCTCTTCCCTTCCCTGCCCTCGGGGAAGCCACGGAGAGATGGAGCCCCCCCTCCAGGGCCACCGGCTTGGCCTTTCCCACGCAGCTCTTGTCCTTTTCAGAGCGTGGCTGTCGTGTGCCAGAGATGTTAGAGGTGTTCCAGAGGCAGCAGTCTGCAGCCTGCACCAGCGGGAGGAGCCGGGGGGAGAGCAGGAACGCCGGGAGAAGGGGAAGGAGCGATTATCGGGAGTGATTGTTCGGGAGGGCAATGGTGGGAGGTGCCGTAAGTGACAGGGATTCACTACGGGACGCAAATCACTTAAGGCAAAGCCATTAGGATCAATTTAAAATACCAAAGAGGGAGGCTAAAGTGACAATAGCATATTTTAATTGAAATCACAAATATTCAGCAAGATCTAGTTGAAAAGACCAGGCAGAGTTACTTTATCTGAACACAGGAAAAACTTTTCCTTTTTTATTATGCAAAGGGAAAAATGGAACTATGTTTTTTTTTAAAAAAAATCTTAAATCCCATCTATATATATTTCTATTTTAATGTTTTCTTTTCTCTTGACTTGATGGTCATATTATAAATGGAATTAACTACATTACTAATGCTTTTAATTTGATTTTAATAGAGCCTAGGGCATCATATGGAATCAGCACATGTCCCATTAAAAGAAAAATACAGTTACAGGGACAACAAATAGCATGTCCAGATACACATTTTTATCTGTGTGTTAGTTTTCTTTCTTGAGCTGAGTAGCCCACGTGCAGAGACTGGGGGATTTTTTAGACGCTTTTCCAAAGCTGAAGTCCACATGATGAGATTGTTACTGGTTTTGGCAGCAGCAATGTGAACTTGGTAAAAGAGCCTGGCATGGGAATCCACCGAGCCCTGACATATCCCATTTGCCCCGAACTCTTTGATTTCTGCTCACAGAATCTGACATGTGTTGGGCATTGACCTTGCTCTTTTAAATAAGCTTATTTTAGAAGACCTCTGCAGAACGCTGTGTGTTTGGCCTCGATGTAAGCTGTTAGGGAAATGTAGTACAAACACAGAAGTTGTATGTTTTGAATGCCAGAGATGTTAAGCAGCAGAGCAGTTGGTAAAAGCTGTACTTCTGACTGCTTTCTGTGCTCTCAACACGTGTCCTGAAAGAAAAGAAAAATTATTTATCCTGCTTTCTTGTGAAGGTTGTTACTTATTTATTTTTAGCAGGAAGTTCAGGACCAGACTGCTTTTTCAGTCCTAAATATTCCAATTGGGCTCTCAGACACTCAGTGGAGGAAAAGGAGATTTTTTGAAATGTGACTGTTGGGGATGTCCCAGGCCAGAAAGCCCAGAGGGTCAGTGTCTCATTATCCTGTAGGATCACCGCTGTAAATGTCTGTGGATAGAGGTGCTCAGTGACTTTCCCTTGTGGAGCAGCACCCCTCACCCTGCGTTTCAGGAAGAGCTGTAACCTTCAGCGGGGAGATTTGGTTTCCATTTGCTGAGAGGAGCAGCTGGGGTGGAAGTTCAGTCCAAGGGCTGCAATCTTGGAAATGCCAGTCTGGAGCATTGTGCAAGGAAACAAATCACTGTGCCCCAACCTGGCAACACAGACGGGAGAGGGACTGCAAGTGCCTTTAAGAAACTGGTACAAAAAATGTCCCTCATTCAGCCTCTATCCTGCTCCAGTCACTGGAAAGCTCCTACCAACCCCAGAACAGCAAAAGCAGAAAGAAACTTGGAAACACTGGTGCACCCTTGCGTTGGGCTTTGAGCTTTGGAGCCTGGAAATTCGATTAGCTGGACAATGTGTCCCCAGGAGCGGTTGCCGAGTCTCGCCATACCTGAGGAAGCAGCAATAGTATTTTACACAAAGGAATGCAGGTATCCAGTCGCCAGAATAGATGTAAATTTTAATTTGTGGTTGTGTGCAGCTCTTCAGGACAAAACCTGGCTCCGTGTGGAGCAAGGAGAAGCAGCTGAGCTGTGCCAGGATATTGATAACCCTGTTCCATGGCTCTGAGCACTGGCTTCCCCTCCCAGCACGCAGCTCAGTTGCCTTCCCAAGCCCCCAGGATGGGCATGGAGACCCATCTCTGACACTGGGCTGAGAGGCTGTGAGCATTTCATGGAGCTTTTCCTTGGCTAAAGGACTTGGGAGTGGATTTCCCCCTCTCTCTGCAAAGCCCCCTCCCTGTCTGAGCAGCAGCACAGGGAAGCCCTCCCGTTCCATGAATAATTCATCTGCAGCGTGTGCACGGGGTTCGGAGCCTGACCCAGACAGATTTTTAGGGAAATAAGTGAGCATCCTACCATCGGTGCCAGTGCTGGTGGCTGCTCCATGGAGGATGAGCTGGAGCAGTGCCATCAGTCAGCGGGAGGGATGGCAGAGCTGCTGCCCCTCCTGCAAAGGGGGCCAGCCTGAAATTCCCTTAACCGTCACTCACAGGCTCGTTTTTCCAGGGAAATGGCTTTTATTTGTTGTGAATTCTTCATACAGAACAAAACCTAAATAATGTAACATATTCTGGGCTCTGGGCAGATAAAAATTGAAAGGGCCGGGGTGTTTGTGTAAGTGGAATGATAGTGACAAGCACCACATGGGGTCCCCGAGGAGGGTGTCAGGGGACTCGATCCCCCATAAAATGATGAAAGACTCTGATGTAATGGTGTTCTGTGAAACAATTTGAACATAAATGCCACTTTCTGTCCCATTAGCAAATGACTGCCATTGTAACAGGATTTTTTATTTTTTTGATATGTGTTTTGAACACACTGAGACCAAAAACTTGCATTGTGATAGTGCTGCAGGAAGATTTAAAGGTGGACTGAAAATTGAAATGCAAATCACACTTTCCCACAATCTCCTGCTGAGGCCCAAATTTTTATAGATCAGGTCCTGCAGTCCTGATGAAGAATCAGGGATCTGCCTTTCCTGGGATTCACAAATTAGTTGCGGTCCAAGGTATCATTTCCTATGACAGAATTGTAACTTACCAGGTGAAAGTTTGTCACTGAAGACAGTCCCCTGATCTTCCATTAATTTTTCCAGCTGCAGTGCCACTAAGGATCCTTTCCCAGACAATGCAAGCACACCCATCACAGCTCCCCACTCTGCAACATGCTCTTGCTGAATATAAACACACTGTATATATTGATCCTCTCCTCCTTGCTTTCTTTCTCCCCCAGCGTGCAGGTGGTAAAACACTGACTGCCATGAACTTCATCAGACAAAAAAAAAAAAAANGTTTGGAAGCTGCTGGATGGCAAACTGCAGGCTGGGAATGTGGCTGCCAGAACCACCACAAGGAGAGCAGGGCATAGAAGCGTTTGTAGAGAATTCTGTTTGCTAATTGCTCATGGAATTTCAGGTAAGCAACATCCAATGTAATTTGTTATAATAGGGAATGGCCTGGGTTTTGCTTTCCAGGGTGGCTTTTTTCCGTCATTATTACTTTTATTTTTATTGCTGTCATTACAAATTCCCAGCTGTCTGTGGCTGGGAGCACACTTCACAGAGGGGCTGTGGGGTAGCACAGGGCATTTCTAGCCACGCACATGACAGGCAGTACCAGCACCTATGTCCAGGCCCTGCTGTATCCCAGGGCAGGATCTGTTCCTGGCTGTTGGAGGACAGACCCCTCTCAATGCCTCATCTCTTCAAACACAGGAATCTGCTGGGGGTTCCCACGTGCTGCTTGTGGGCTCAGTTTGTCACAGCTCTGAGCTGGTTCTCAGTGGCCTGAACCACTGAGGCTTCCCAGGAACCATTCTGGTCACTCCTTTCCCTTCCAGCTATTTAGAGGTTCCTTCTATGCAAAAATGTACTGGAAATTATCACCAGCAGTGATCACAAGCTCCAAGTCCCTCCTGTTTGCATCCGGTTGCCATCCTGAAACTTTAACTAGTCCTACAACTTACTGCTAATTAGCTCCCAGCTAATAGTGCTGGCTACCAGTGCTGCAGCGTTTGGAGTCCGTGGGTATTAGCAAGAATTAGCATTTGTTGATGGCCATGGTGGGAGCTGCCTGTCTGCAGCATTTCAGGGGTCCCTGGTGCTGGAATATTTGATTGCCTCCTCCAGTAATTAGCACTGACACTGAGCAAGTTTTTCAGAGGTCTCACTTGGCTGTGCAGAGCCCAAACACACACTGGGCTCTGTCTGTGGTGAGGAGAGGCTAATAATAATGTATTTCCCAATAATAATGTATTTCCCAGCAATATCCCTCCTTCTCTCCACTCCCCTGGCACAGGTAACACAGTGCCAAGGGATGGAGTCAGTGGCTCTCCTGCTGCACTTTTCCCTGCTTTGTCGTCCTGCATGCAATGCTCTTTCACTATGTTTTCATGTGTCGAGAACAATTTAAATATTTGAGCTTAAAGTCAATTGCCTCCTTGGTTTGGGAGTTTGATGGTAGTTAAAATGCTACGGGAATTTGGCACACTGGCAGCGAGTAACTCCAGTGGGCCTTTCCGTGCCCATTTAAAAGAGGGTGCATAATCAGAATTAAAGCACAGGGAGTGCAGAGAAATCCAGGCCCCTTGTAACTGTTGAGGGCTAGATGAGCATGTGGCTGGTGCTTCTTTAGGAACACCGAGTGCCTGTTTGGAAAAAGAGGTGCTGGGGAATGTCGCTGTCTCCCTGGTCAGCTTCCCAAATGCGCTGTGCAGAGAGGCACGCGCTGCACATCCCGCCCGCGGCTCTGCCTCGGCCTGCCGCTGCAAAACGAGCTTTTGCCATGTGCTACCGTGGAGAGGAAGCTGCTCTCACCCTCACCCTGAGGAAGATGAGCTATACGAATATACAAGGGGCTTTTTTTATAGCTCGGGGGCCAGGAGGGGAAGCAGTGGTCATGAGCAGAGACTGGAAGTTGGCTTGTTAAGTAAATCTTAGGCTGTAGCTGGTTTTAATTTATTTTTTGTTTTATGTGCAGGAGACTAGGCCTTGCAGGCCTGGCTAATATCAAAGCCTGGGGTTTTGTAGATTTTTAATCAAGGTCCACTTTGGGGGGTTCTGCTTTCAGGGCTTGTGGATGTGTAGGATTTTTTTGTCGTGTTTTTCATTTTTTCTTGCTGCAGTGTCTGGATTTCTTTAGTTCAACTTTTCCATTCTTCAGACTTGAGCCAAGTGAGCAATTTCAAATTACCCAGCACTTTCCAGAGATGCTTTTTTTTTGTTGTTTGGGGTTTTTTTNGCAGTCCAGTTTCTCTGAAAATCACAGATGGCATTTCAATCCTACCCCATTGCCTCTCACTAATTTGGCATTCTTTGCACTGTCTGAATATTTCATTGTTCATCAAATCTGTATGAAAGGACTTTTATATAAATTTTTTGTTTGTTTTGTCCCTCTGCTGGCAGGAAAAGTAAATCCCAAAGTATTTCAGCAGGTGCTATCAATATGCAAATAATGGAGAGTACACTGGGTCTAATAGACCTCCCAACTACATGGGAGGTGTCGCTGTTGGAGCAAATTAGCTTTCTGTAATTTGCATGCTTTTCACAGCCTCCTGGGATTATATTTTAGATCAGAGACAATAAAAGCATATGCTGTTAGTTTTAAATGTAACTAATTTTAGACTTTGAAACCATTTTAACCTAACTTCTTATTGTTAAACTGTTATTTGCACAGAAACTTTCCACAGAGCTTGTAATTTGCACGGCCTTTCTGTTCCCCCATTAACTGCTCCATCTCTGTTCCCAGGTTGAAAGAAAAGAAGGGAATCTGCCCGGTGGCTGCATCCTGAAAAACAGGTATTTCTCACAAAACCAGCTCCAGATTGTCCTAGCCTGGTTCTGAGTCTGCATTCGGGTCCTGATGGGGTCTAGATTGAGCTTTTTATGTCAAACTTCTTCCCTCCCATTTGGCATCTCCATATGTTGTAAACCCATCCCAAAAGGATGCTGTGGCCCCTGGTGGCCGCTCACAGAGGAAAGAAGCTGCTCGTAGCATCAGAAAATCTTCTTTGCTCACCCAGCAAAGCAAGGAGTCCCTGAGCTGATGTGGCACCACTGCCCAGTGTGGCTGCCTAGCCTGTGCCTGGTGAGAGTCTGCTGGGAAGCTCTGTTTGGAACAAACAGGAAGAGAAATAAGGATTTCAGTGCAGGCTCAGTCCATAGAGTCAAACATTACTGACTTGTACGGGCACATTTTCAATGGCACTTTCCAATTGGTACTGCCAGCAGAAATCACACTGCTGATGCTGTGCTCTGGGACAACGGGAATGATGGGGCATCTCCTGTGCCTGAGGAGCTGTGTCTGAATCCCAGGTGCTGCCGTGGCTGCTTCGTGCTGGACTGGCCAGGTGGGTGACACAGGGCAGCCACTCCAGCCCTGCCCCTTGTCCCCCATCCTGCCGTTGTGGAGCTGGTAGGACCCAATTCCTGCTGCGTGGAAGGACTGCAGGGGGGGCTGGGAGGGAGGAGCAGCAGCCTGCAGAGGTGTCACTCTGGGGAAGGTGCAGAGCAGCCCCGGTTTTGTCCTCCTGCCAGCTGTCCCAGTGCCCGGAGGCTGTGATTTGGGAGTCCCCTGTGGCACAGCTGCTCCATTGCTCACAGATCTCTGTGCAGGGTTTCCAGGTCACTGGGGCTGTGGGGTGGTGGCCATCCTTTATTTCAGGGGTAGGATCAGATGTGTGGAGGAGACGGCAGCCAGGTGGAGATCAAGTTAGCGTTGTCAAATGTATTTCTGGCATGGGAAGGGTGAGTGTGGCATGAGAGTAAGTCTGAGAGGGGACCTTGGAGACAAGAAACTCTTGGGATGCAGCTTTGGCCCTACGGCAATGTGTGGTGAGACTCTTCTGAATTTTTTGGGCCACAACTTTGCCATCAATGTTTTGTAAGTGTGTTTCACACAGACAATATATGGAAACAGTTTGTTTCCCAAGGAGTGCTCTTTAAAAGCTGAAAAATACTGGGTGCTAATTTTTTTCTCTCATCTCACCCTAAATGTTTTCTAGCATTAATACCAGTGACTTCCCACTTCTGCTGCTTTTTATTAATGGGATGAGGCTTGCCTGTTACAAGCCTGGGCACTGGAGCTGGAAACACTTGCTTTATTTAAAAATAAAAACAGAGAGAAAAAAGGGCTCTGATTACTCAGGTGTCGACAGAAAAAAACTGCGATGTTGTGCCAGATGGCTGCATTTGTGAAGCAGAGTGTAGTCAGAAGGAAAGTGGAAGGAGACAAGGCAAGTGTACATCAGGAGTGTGAAAACATGACCAAAATACCTTCAGCCTTGTTTCACCAACACTGGATTAGGAGGCAACTGTGGTGAGATGCAAGCAAAGCAAAGCAGAAGGGGACACTGTTTGGAAAACAAAAATGTCTTTCACAAAAGCTTTGAATTAACAAAAATCAGGAGGTTTTGCATTAAATGGGCCAGTGCCTCAGAGCACTGTGCCAAGTGCCACTGCGAAGTGCCACGTGTGACAGAGTAAAATAGTGATGGCAGCAGGTTGTGCCCAGGCTCAGTGTCCACTGGAGCAGGATGTGCTGCTGCCAGGCATCGCTGAGTGCCCGCTGTCCTGGTGGCTCCTGCCGTGGCTGCAAGTGGCCAGGAAGGGTTTCCCAGGGATGTGGGAGCTGTGCTGGCTCCTCCCTCAGGCACCTTCACTGTGAGTGCTCACGGCCACCCATGCCCACACAGGTGGCACCCAGGAGCCCTCGTGTCGGGGGTCTGGGCTATGTCCGCCCCAAAAGTGGGCACGTGTGATACCAGCACTGGCTGGTTTCTCTCTCAGGCTGTCTGGACTCATTCCTCACCTCCTCAACTTCTGCTGCCAGGCCAAAGTCCATGCCAAGCCCATAAAAGCTGAGCCCTTGGCAGGCCCGTGGGCGGGGGCTTTGTTACCCTTCTAAATCCTGAAACAGAGCCTGGGCACTTTCAGCTTTGCTTCCATGCTGAAGCTTTTGGCTTTCACACAGGGAAAAGTTTAGAATAGTTTGATCTCAGATCACAAATGCAATTTTTTTTTTTTCCATGCTTAAGCTGGCTCTGCCCAGACTACTTCAGAGCACCACACTCTCTCCTCCTCTGTGGTGTCTCAGGGGAAAAAGAGGCTGTGACGTGGGCACAGAGGGGCCACTCTGAAGGTTTGGCCTCTTATCTCTTGGCCTTGGCTGTGTCTCTTGGTTTACAAACTCGGTGGTGCTTGGGTTTTGTCACGAGAGTCTGAAATCCTGGTGTTCTTAGGCTGCACTTCGATTACAACACGGCCAGGAAAATCTGTGTTAATTTTCATCCAAAGCGTTTCCACACAGCTTTCTCACCCCCCAAACCCAAAACTACTTTCCCTTTTCACAGGTACTTTCTAGCAATGAACTTCAGCCAAAGATACTGAAGGTAGGTTATGTTTCCAACAGCAGGTACAGAGAAAGTGGCAGGAACATGGATCTCCCTCTGATCCCTGCTCTGGTACAACTAAAGCTTGAATGTGAGTTTCATTCTTTTATTTTTATAAAATCTGAATTTCTACACTAACTTTGGATCAAAAGTTTATTCTCCAAACCAGGAAGATGTTTTTTTTTATTTGCTACGAACTGCATTGTCGTATTTGGGGAGTATGTTCACAATTGAAAAAGAATTGCCTTTATTAACAAATCAAAAGCTTGTGCTGTCAAAACTGAAATCGTTCTACCTTTTTATGTGCAAATTAGAGCTTCTGTCAAACCTTCAGCCATGGTGCATTTAATTTGTGGAAATAGAAAAATATCTGGCTTAATATTAAAATATTCTGCATGAGGAAGACGTATTTGAAGTGATGCATTCCAGTCAAGATTCTCGAAAACTCAGATTTGAAAGAAAGTGGTGCTTTAACAGAATTTGTCTTCCCTACTTTTGCCAGAGTTTGGAGCAGTCCTTAAAAGTGTGTTTGTGTTATACAGGTGTCTGAATATCTGGTTGGATTATGGCCTTTGGGAGTGAACCAAGCTAAATCTAAGTGTGTCCAGGGCAGGGGAGCTACATCCGCTGCGTTTTTCCTTAGGAAAGGGTCATAAGATGTTTATTTTTTTAATTAATGGCAAAGGTACTGAGAAACTTTTGAGTCAATGCATTAAAGCTGGGGTAAGACAAAAAAAAAAAGCAACTACTGGTTTCAGTGTGGTGAGCTGTGTTTTGGAAGGTCTTTGTAGGGAGGATAAAATTCTGATTCTCTGAAGCTGGGCACTGGTTCTATATTTAGATTTCCAAATAAAGAGCTGTGTGCCCAGCAAGGTGAGGCACTGATGGACCGAATGTGAGCTCCTTCCAGCACAAACAGTTTGGGTTTGAGCTCGAGGCAGCCCACACTCACGCTGAGCCTGGAGCTGCTGGTTTCTTGCTGCTTTTGGAAGCAGCTTGTCCTGCTGGTGGCCTGGTTTTGTTAGGAGAACAAGGAAAACTCTGCAGATCCCCCTTCTCAGTGTGCTCACTTGGCTTTAGCTGCATTTTGGCTTATTTGGTTTTTTCCTTAGCATCCCAGCAGGTTACTTCATGTTGCATTCCCAACTCTCCTTCTGTGACCGGAGAGCCTTTCCCATGGCTGTTTGGGAGGAGGGTCCTGTCCTGTCCAGGCAGGCTGTGTTTGCCCATCTTTTTTTTTTTCCAATCACATATAAGAATAGCTCATCCTGTCTTCAGGGAGGTTTTAATGGGGCCAAGTCCATTTTACCTCATTATTTCCAAGGCCTGAACCAGGGACTTTTGCCCTTCTGCAGAGCTGAGAGGAGAGGAAGTGGCTGTTCCTTGAGGAGCAGCCTCACCCCCTGAAGTGGCCCATTCCCGGGGCTCATGGCAGTGCAATTATCCCATGGAAAAGGCCACAGGAGCAGTGCATTAGTACTGTCTGTGTCCAGGCTGGGATGTGCCCATGGAACCCCAGTGCAGGTGTTGTCTCCAGCCACGGGGCTCAAGTGGCAGAGCCCTTCCCACTGCCCCAGTACGGTCACAACCACCCACTTCTGTGCAGAGGGTACAGAAAATGTTCCATGAATTGCTGTCAACGGTCAGAAGTTCCTTTTGGGGATGAATTATTGTCTGCAGGCATCCAGAGCACTTGGTCCCCTGCGACTTCTATTGCCAGTGTTGTTGGCAACGCAGAATTCCAGCATCTGGGGTTTTACATTGAGTTCTTCTGGCTCATCTCTCCAAGGGGGTTCCTACAGGCTGAGTGTGCAGGGCACTGAATGTGAAGGTGTTTATTAGGCCATTAGCCATAATTGGTGGCAGGGCAGCTACTGAGGCCGTGGGCTGCCCCAGGTTTGCCCACGTTCTCTTTTCATACCCACGCATACCCAGCATGAATTATATGATGTACATATTCAGCCTCTCACCATTAGAGACCAACAAAGTGGTTTGGATTGGGATCTCCTATTTCAGGCCATAAACATATGATCCAGCCACCCCATAAAGTACATTCCTCCTGCTTTCCATGAATTCTCAGGCATAGCTGTGGCATGCAGGGGGTTTGGGTCTGATCCCTCCAGCTGGAGAAAATCCTGCCCAGCAAAGCTCTAAGGCACAGTGTGAAATAGGCTCTGGAGCTTGACCCAAACTGGTGAGTTTTGCTTCTGCTGCAGTCACAGCTTCCATTATTTTTCTACAATAGTGGATACTGTGCTGTCCCCCTGCTTCCATGCAGGGATTCAGGGACAAAGCTCTCCAAATGCCACGGTTTGCTGTGGAGGTGAGGGCACTGGTGAGCCGGCCACCTCCCTGGCAACTCCTCCCCTGCCAGAAGTGCTGCAGCCTCGTGCACTTGATCCTTTAATTGGCCCATGTGCAGGCTGGACAGCTCTCTCTTTATTATTGTTATTATTATGCAATCAGACACTACTTACTTACAGAATGTGCTGGAGATGCGCTATTTATACAGAAACCATGTACACAGAGACCCATTTTCTCCATGGTGATTGCAGATAATGTGGAAAGCTCTGCTTTGATTCATTAGTAGAGCAAAAGATGTAGTCAGGATTATTTGGTATAATTCACAGCACTTGAAAATGCATATATTTTCATAATACTGTAAATCTACCACTTGGGCTGGTAACGCAAGCATATGACAACTGCTTTGCTGTAGTGCTGTCATCTTAAAATTGGGGTGGTGCCATTTTTTCACTGGAACAGGCCAACCTGGAAGCTCATTAAGCATGGGATTTGTGGTGAGTGCCCATTGTGCAGTGTTTGTAGAACTGCTCAGTGCTCACGAGGATCCCTGGCACCTGCAGAGCCCCCAGAGTGAAGGGCTTGGGGAACCACCAAGCTGAGAACTTGTTTTCACAGAATCATACAATGGTTTGGGCTGGATGGGAACCTTGATGATTGTCCAGTTCCAACCCCCAAAAAAGGCACAAACTCAGAGAAAAAGAAAAAAATCTAAGGAATTCTGTTTCTTGGGTTGAAAAATAGAACCACTGAGTTAATTTTAATGAGTTCACTTTGTTTAGGAGAAAAGTATCTTTTAGTGTTTCTTTTGGATAAAATTTTGTGCTGCATCTGCTCTGTGTTGTTTTCTGACAAGGTGAGTAAGCAAAACTCTTCAGATTATAATTTCTGATTTCATATCCATTCCTTTCTTGCTTTATCAGGACAATCCTTGGGCTGCACTGACCTGGGCACCACTTCATCCAGGCCAGAGCTGGATGAGCCTCCAGATTCTTGCCACTGACATTCACACAAACACCCAGCTCCATCCTGTAAAAATCTCTGAGTTTAAAGCCCAGCTTTAAAGACACAGTTTCAAAAACTCTTTCTAACCAGCGGTAACCTTTGGCAAATCTTTATCATTTCCAAGTGTGGGTACAGATTTTTTTCTAAAAATGCAGATGGCAATTTCTGACAGCCATTTACCATTTTTTCACCCAACCATCATGTGCACGCAGACCTTACCACCCTCACAGCAAGGCTTGTCCACCAGAGACAGGATTTAAAATATCACTGCTTAAGTGATTAAACTTGCCTTACACTCCTGAGCCCATCATGTGGGGGTTTATCCTTTTCTCCTTTCCACTCATCTCTGACTTTGCTGGGCACTGTGGTGTATTTGCACAGGTCTGGAAATCAGCTGTGTAATTTACATGTCTAACTTCAGTTGCTTGGTGACCAGGGCTTTTCTTCTAGTATCACAGATTAAAATGTTCCAATTGTCACCTGAAAACCTTCTTGGCCCGTCCTGGGAAAAAGAAATGTGGTCAGACAGGCTTTTCTCTCAGTTCCCAGCTTCTCCCACCTCTAAACCCAAGGTTGCCCATGTACCTAATTTCTTAACTCAAGCCCTCTAATAAGTTCTATATTTTTAAATAATTGTCTGAAAAAATGGACAGAAATTATGAGGATCATTTACCAGTGAGAGCTGCCTTCATTGCTGCCATTCCCCCATGTGTGTATTTGCTTCTCTGTCTTAACACCTGAAATGTTTGGGGAAAAAATTTAAACATGGCCAATGACCACATTTAATGCAGGAGCTTTCGCACCTCTGGGCTCTGTATTTATAGCTCTGTCATGCTCCTTTCTTGTACTGACCTGGAGAAGAGGATTTTTTATTTCTTATCTGATGAAAAGGTGGTCTGTCATGATGCGGTTATTGCAGCACAAAATATTGCCTAAAACTTGACCCTGAACAAATTTTGTACAAGGACAGTTTACCCCAGAATTCCAAACGAGGTGAAATCCAAAGGGGGAAGCTGCTTGGGGTAAATAAAACTGGGGTGAGTCTCAAAATCCTTCATGCAGCCTCAATTTTAAGTGCGCTGTCTGATCCCAGCGGAAGCCACTCTGCTCCTAGAGTTACTCCAGTGAACTTGGAGTTTAACATGGATTAACATGGATTTTCATTGATGTAAGAGTCAGAAATTTTAAAATTACATGTAATAATCATTGTGTGTGGCTTGAAAAACATTCAAGGTACTTTTAGCCTTACAAATGACAGTTGCCAACCAAAAAGAGGGATAATTTCTAATTAATTAGGATCTTCACAAATTTCATGTCCCTTTCCATTCATGTTGAACATGAACAGACTGTTATTTTTAATTTTTTTTTTTTTTGCCATTAGACATAATTATTCCCCAAGTCTTTTGTGAAGGGAGAGTAACTTTTCCTGCCTCTGTAGCTGGTTCAAAGGTAAGACGTGGTATTTGTGAAGCAGACAAGAGGTGCTGTGCTCACAGACTGCTTACATGGAGCTGGTTCTCTTCCTTGACTGAATGGATGGGACTTAGGGAAGTTTCTCCATTTAAGTTCACTGTGTTATTTGTTCACAACTTCTCTCTGCAAATTTTTTAAATGTTCTGGTTCAGTCACTGTTAGAATGGCTGGAGGTAGTAAATGCAACCCCTGGCCCCCTTAAATACACAGGAAATATTTCATATGGCAGTGCACGACTTTTATTCTTTCATATGCAGAATCCTTAGTTAAGGGCTTAACTATAAAGTATTTACTCACTCTGCAGAGTCCTTCATCAGCCACTGCTCGGGGGCCCTTTATGAGCAGTTACCTGAGCTACTCCCCACCACTGTCAACAGGAACCTTCACTCTGGTAACTTTTTAAGAGCTGTAGTAAAAAAAAAACAAACGTAAAAAACTGCTGTCAAGTCCTTTTAAAGCCGAGTGCAGGAGGCAGCTCCACTCCCCCGGCCAAAGGGAGGGCTGGGTGGTTTGTTTTTCAGTGAGACACGAAGCCAAGAGGGCTCTGTTTTCACATGCTAATGAAGCCCAAGGTGACAGGAATTTGGCAGAGCATAATCCGAGCAGTTGCCGGCCAGGATGGAACTGGCCAGGGCATTACACTGAAGCATCACTGAACACAAACCTACAGCCTGCTCCTAAAACTTCATCAGAAATTAACCCAGTGCCAAATGCCCTCTCCATTGCCCAGTTTTTTTGGCAGTGTTTTTCAGAGTAAGTGATAAATATTTTAGTAATTTAAGAGCCCAGTGTCCAGCCACTGGATCGTTTGCTTTCTTTCCAGAAATACTTTGGAGGTGCTAAAAGTCTCCAAAACTTGCCCAGTGAGCTTCCCAGTGAGCTAAAGGGTACATGCACCTAGGGGAGATGCGTTTCAGAGTACGTGTGCTGTACGTCACTAGCATCAGCTTCAAACTTCACCAGTGCTTCAGAAAAGAAAAGTAAGAAAAAAAGATCAGAGCAAATTATAAATTTTTAAAGCAGATTTTTAAAATGCAGCTCTTGTGTTCCAACTTCACCCCCTGAGGCACAAACACAACAACTGTCCCACATGGAAGTCAGTGGGGCTGCTCTGAATCGCAGTTTGGGGATGCTCTGACCGCTCGGGTGCCACAGAAACGATGGCTCTGCCAGGTTTGCTCTGTCCCAGGAATGACACCCGCTGCACTGGGCACGGGAAGATGTGCCCACAAAAGCTCCTGCAAGGTAAAACCAAACAGAAAGACCAACCTCTGCCAGACCAGGTGATCGGGTTACCTGCAGGTGAAGCACGGCTGTTCTTTGCCACTTCCTTCTAGACAAGAATTCAGCTCTGCATTTTAACAGAAAACGTTGGAAATAAAATACTTTCAGGTGGGGGGAGAAATTCCAAGTTCCTTGAAATTACTGTGAAATTGGTAAATAAACACAGGGTGTGGTACTCAGTCACCGCCCTTTCCCTTTTTTCCCCCCAGAAAGCCATTCCCAGCTGGATTTTCCCCAAGATGTTAATACTGTGCTGGGTTTAATGCTGACTGAAGCAAGGTAGCAAGTGGTTATTGCAGGCCTGACATGCCTGTTCTGCCAGGGAACAGCGTGAGCTTTCAGCTCAGAAAACAAGGTGAACTTTGTTGGGTCATCAATCTGCTTTTGCCTGCCTTGGCCAGGTACGTGCTCACAACGAGGATGACTTAATTCAGGATCAGTTTATTTGTACTTTCCTTAGTCAAGGCCTGATTAGTAAGGCTGGAAACAGTGTTCAACCCAAAGATTTTTTTTTTTTTTTTTTTTCTGGAAAACAAGTTCTTCTTTTGAAGAACTGGTCTGAAGTGTGTAGTAACAGCTTTGTAGGCAGTTTGTCTGCTCACAGAGCTGATGTTCCTGATTGTGAAACAAGAAGCTGAAACATTCTAAGTACAACCAGGCAAAGGCAATCTTTCCATTTTCTGCTTCCTAGAGTACACTTGTAAAGAACAACTCTTTAGTTGTTCCTCTTCAGCATAAATTCCTGTTCCATCTCCTTCAATACTCAGCTCTAGTCCATCAGATCAGAGGCAGGAGTACAGGTCTGTGTCTCTGTAATGTGGCACAGAACCAACACTGAAAATGGGCTTTAAATGATGCCACTGTGTTGATTCAGTTGCATTTTGCCTGAAAAACAATATGCAAATTAAACATTTCTCAAAAAGGTGTGCACCATACTTAAAAATACACCTTTAGTGCTCAGCATCCAAACATTCCTGTTTTCTGTTTCCAATACTTCATCAGCTCTGTTTCCCCTTGGTTTACTTTCTTTAAATCTGATGCTGCTCCTAGGATGTGTGTGCTTGTATTTGTGTGCATGTGTAGGCCCATGATTGTTTCTACTGCTAAAGCTGGCAACATAGCTACTGTTTTCCAAGCTCAGTTACTAGTTTGGCAAAGCATGGATATTTGGGGATATGAAAACTGCTCAGCCGCCTTAAGGTAAAAAATTCCATAGGTTTTTGTTTCCATACCTTCCAGTTTTCCACTCATCAGCTGCAGGCTCGTGTTGAAAAATGTCTTTTGGTGTCAGAACTTCAGAAGAGCAAACCCCAGCAATGAGGAGCAAGTTCACTGTCTCTGGGCAGGAGTGTCTGCTAATAAGGGAATAAATACAAGTAACACAAGCAGATGAAAATTAACTAATACCAAAGCACACCTACCCCTCTGAATTGCTTTCTCTGTTCACATTCTTGCCATTTGAGCAGCAGGGCAGCACCAGCTCTCCTCACATACTGCTGCCTGAGCAAACAGCTCCAAAGGGCCAAAAGAAGCAAATAAAATGTATTTGTTATTACGGCTGACCTTAGGCAGGCAGTATGTGGAGCTGCGGGAATCATCCACGGAATCTCTGATTATAAGTATGGTGATAACTGGTAAGACTGTGCTGAACTACTGTGAAACAATTCAGGTAGTCAGCAAACAGGGCTAATTGCTAGTTTGGGGGAGATTATGGGTAATTTACTGCCCACTGAGGGCTTCTACCTAAAAATAAGCTTTTTTTTTTCTCCCTTTGGACAGCACTTGCATGTTAATGTAGAATTCCTGATGCAATTACATGTGAAGAGGACATTCAGATGCACTTCCATAAATGCCCTTCTGCTTCTCAATTACATTAACTGTCTTTGTAGATCCTTTGATAGAAACCATATTCTTCACTTTTTTTTTAAATGGAGAACAGGCACTGAGCTAGACTTTGCTGTTATCCAAGATGTCCCGATCAAAGGGCTGAGGGTAACACAATAAACACAAGGAAAGAAACTACTGCTGGTTTCCAACACAAACTAACGGGAAAGTGTCAAGTGAGCAGCTACTGACAATTCCAGCCCTGAAACCAAATGTTCGTGCGTGAAACTCCACCTTTGAGAAGGAAGAACAAATATCCACAGAGTGTTTTGGCTATAATTACTTCATTTAAGGGGAAAAAGAAAAAAGTGCTGAATTCGGTTTGCTAAAGTCAAGACATGAATATTTTTGGCATGTAAAGATGTAAACCAAATGTTAAAATGAAATGTCATCCCCTGGGTTCACATTTGCCCACTGAACTACGGTGCGAACCCTCCGCAGACCTTCATACAATACACATTTTTCAGTTCATTGAAGAAGGCCCCTGCTGCTTCTCAAGGAAAACTAACTTGCAGAAGCAAAATAAACACTGGCGTGGCAGTGCAGCAGCGGAGCCTCGGAGCACAGATGTGCAGCGCTGCCGGCTTTTCCATCAGATAAGGAGCATCCAGACATAATCACTCCAGTGTCTGGGACACGGCGCACGCTGCGGCGCTGCCCAAGTATGGCCCGACAGACACATGCAGGGCGTGCTCGGGCTGGGAGGCAACGAGCTGACAGCGCTGCACAACAGCCCTGTTATGTCTATAGCCAAATGTTTGTGTAATTTAGCCCGCACTTTGAAATAGCCTCAGAAATCGGGGCACAAATGGAGCTTTGTGAGGAGCTGTCAGGGATGTACCTGCTGGATGGGGACGTTGGCAGGAGGAGGAGGCAGCCTTGGGGTGTAGCGCTGGGAAGCTTCTGTCAGTCCCGCAGCTGCTCAACCAACCAGCGGGGCTGCTACATGGCTGCTCCTGGAGAAAAAAGTATACTTATATATATATATACACACACATATATACATATATATATACGTTAAGGCCAGCAAGATGATTAGATGGGTGGAGCACCTCTCCTATGAGGAAAGGCTGAGAGAATTGGGAGTGTCCAGCCTGGAAAAGAGAAGGCTTTGGAGTCACCTAATTGCAGCTTTTTAGTGGCTGAAGGGAGCCTGCAAGGGAGCATGGAGAGAGAATATTTACAAGGGTCTGTANTAAATCATCAAACTCATATACTGTTGAAAGTGAACTGTTAATGTAAGAGGTGTGAGTCCTAGCAGGAGTAAGAGCTATGAGTATGTTTTTTATGTCTTGATTCAAGTCTGCTTATCTAATTCTGACTTAGTACCAAAGTGTACATCATATATATATATATATATATACATATATACACACACACATATAGCTATACAGATAGATAGATAGATAGATAGATATATGGCCTCACATTTAATTGTGGGCCCTGGGCCTACCTGTACTGTGGCATGCAAAGGGTTACTGCTGTCTGCTTTTAGGCAAGACACCTCTGAAAAACCAAAAAAAAAAAAAGTAAATTTAACCCTACAGAAATACAGCTCCCTGGGCCTGTGGTAGTTCCTATTAAGATATACAAAGTATCTCAGCAAGGGAAAATTTAACTTACATACAACACATGATTTTAAGTAAAGAAATATTGATGGAGCGGGGTGGGGGGGACAAGTATTTTTTTAGCTCTAATTTATGGCTGAGCAGCTTCATTTTAGGTACTTCATGGGAATATTTTAAACCAAGCCTGCATAATATTAAAATAAGTTAAAATGTATGTAAAATTTATGAGAGCATGTCAGGTGCAATGCTTGATAAAGTAAGTTTAATGCTTCAGAATTTTTTTCTCCAGGCAGGGAAAGCTGAATCCTGCAATTCTAGGTTACAGTATAATTTTAGAAACTCTTTTCCATTATACCATTCTTTTATTAATGAGATCCAACCCAATTTAACAAAAAGAGGTAAATTCCTAAAGAGTTTGTGGAAAGTCCTCAGCAGGTTGGAAGCTGGGAGTGTGTGATAAAAGGGGGTATTCTCCTGTTCACAGGATCTATTCCATTTGACAAAAACACAGAGGAAATCAATTCACAACAAACTTTCCAAGTGTGCCTCTCCAGCGCGGTTTTCCTCCTGGAAACGCCGCCTGGCTCCGTGAGCAAACAAAAGCTTTGGCAGTTGACAGGGGCTGTACATCACTTGGAAAACTCTTCATTTACCGGGGGTGTGTCGTGTTGCTTCATTGTGTGACACTCCCAATTATCGTGACAGAGCTAAATGACAAAGTCCTGTCACCCCACTGAAAATTCAGAGCAGCTTCTTTCCATTTTTCTGCCTGGTCATGGGAACGTCGCTGAGCCGGTACAAAGGAGCGGCAGGAGCCGCAAACAGGGGCTGCAATGGCTGCAAACTGCTCTGCTTATTAAAAATTCAGCTCCTCGGCAATATTAAATCTGAATTTACTTCCATCAAACAGAAACTTAGCATATCTCATTCTTCCATTATAAAATATTGACATCAGGAATAGTGAATCCTGAAATGAAGATTATAGATGAAAACTATGTGCTTGGTAATTATCATTTTTTTCTTTGTTATTATTCCTTTCCTCTGAGGATTGCACAGGCTGTTGCAAACAGTAATGAAGTTAGCATGCAATGCCAATGCAAAGTGTGCCGCAAAGTTATTCCTTCCCTCATTACGGATGAGGGAGGCGAGACAGCGGGAGGAGGGAGATTTCCCCAGCCAAACCCGCACACGGGCGGGACAGCCTCCGCCTCACGTCTTAATCAGCATCCCTGGTGAGGAGACCCTCAGTGCCATCTTGTTTCTGTCTCCTTTTGTTCTGCCATTTCCCTGGGTTTTTTTAGGTCTGTACTGGAGCTCAGAGCTATTAATATCACTTTTTTGTCACAAACCAAGCGGCCGGTTCACAAACCCTTTCACTGCCCTGTCTTGGAAGGCTCTCGAATAACCAGTGCACTGGAAAACAGTTGCAGGCATGGAAATGTCCAACCCCTCATCCCAACAGCCCTTCTGGAGGCCTGACACCACAGTATGAAGAGACCAACACACTGGCCAACCTGCACTGGGATAACCCTTTGGTTCCTGCCTGTGGAGACAGCACATGGCTCAAGATGGCTTCCGACACAAGAGCCATGGCATCACCCCCTGAAATTCCCACCTGGCTGATGAACGTGTTCCCAGCTGATGCCTCTCTCCAAGGTGATCACGCTGAGAGGTCCCACTGGGTGGGATGGTGTTGTTTGAGAGGCTCCTCCACATCCTCTTGAACCCTCCTCGTGGCCTGCAGATGTTCTTGAGGAGTGTGATGTGTGCCGGGTGCGACACCGGATACCGAGTCTGTCTCATGTGCTTCCTACAAAAATCAATCCAAATCAATAAAGTGCCCACCATCCTCCCACAGTGCTTGCAGAGGTTCAAAGGCAGGACCAATTACTCTTAAGGTGGAATTGTCAGGTGTCAGATGAGAATAGAGGGGTTGAAGCATTATGTTTAGGAACAGATTTATTTAGAGGGTTTGAAGAATTTGTTTTGCTATCAACAGGTCTATAAAAAGTGCTTTTATAGCACAGTCTGGTAGAAACTGATACCTTGCAAAATGATAGGGGAAAGTTGTTTGGGTTTTCTTCCCCTTTCTCTTCTTTTTGCACCAAACACAGAGCTGCCCCATAAAGCAGGTAAACTCACACCCAAGCTCAAGGCAGCCATGGCAGTAAAGCTCCTGATCTTGAAGGGCATTTGATCCCAATCCTTTTTGCCATACACATCACCTTTGTGGTTCCCATTTCCCCATGCTTCACTTATGTATAATATATAAATACCTCTATCATCAGTTTTTTGGGTTTGGTTCCAAAACTGAGATTCCTGTCAGTCTCCAGGTCTAAAGCTTCATGTGAACCTCTGTCCCTGCCAAGCCCCCAGCACACAAATACCACAGTGTATTACCATCACACAAGATGTTCCCAGGTTTAACAGTTCTCATCCCAGAATACCAAACCCCTTTCCTAGCACTCCCAACAAATCAATATGCATTATTATTACGTGCTCAGATACTACATCAGATTTCTGCTCATGCCAAAATTTCAGCTAGCTGTTCCCTGGAGTATTTATGCTTGTGTACTGTATTTAACAACAGCCCATTCAAAATGCTCACAGCTCCTAGGAATGAAATGCACATAATTTAGGAATAGCTGTCTGGCTATTCAGGCATCATGCTGTGTCAAGGGAAAATTAAATCTCTGACTCTCCCCCTCTTTTAAAACAAACCTGTACTTTGCATCATATTTTGGGGAGCTGCATGGAAGTTTCATAAAGACCAAGTAGCCTTGGCTCTTTTTTTCCTGTTTAATGGCAGTGCCTCCCCATTAATGCTCCAAAATGATACAGTAGTTTAAAAAAAAAGCTCTCAGCATGCAGGCATTGTATCACATTAAGGAATCAGGATTTTCTAGGCACTGCACAGCATTAATTACACTGAGCATGCTGCAAATTTAAATTAAATGATATGCCATGTTCTGTTGTAAATATCAAAATGGATTGCAAGATAGAGCCCCACATTTGCTTCTGATTGGCATTTGTGCACTGAACAGGATCAGAAAACCTCTATGATATATAATTTCTTTTTGTTTTAAGCGTACATGATGCAAATGTACTTTTTATTTTCAGGGGTACCTAAGAGCACAGGTACAGGTTAGAACTTGTCTGTACTGAAAAAAAATCCCACAAACCCTCTCTCCATAATAACAACAGCAGCAATAGAAGAACAAGAACAGCCCTCTTTGCCTTCATTTCCTTTCCAACACAAAAGAACAAAATCTGCTTCTCTTCCCCCCCAACAAGTATTTACAATGTAGGGAATGGAGAGCGCCGAGAGGAAAATGGGGAATACGAGGTCAGCAGGAAGCAGGAGGATCTGATTTTGTCATATGGGTTTGAGTGCTGAGATCCCATGGAAGCAAATGCAGTGGGGGTTCAACTCACCCAAGCAGGGAAGGGCTGCTCTTCCAGCTGGAGTTTCAGACAGGAGAGGAGTGAGGGGTGAGCTGGGACTGTCTGGACTCTGTTGTGATGAGGGAAGCCTGATTTGGTGATGCCATGGAAAGAAGTGTCTGAAGAGAACAGAAACAATAAACAAAAGGTCTGTCAGTATTTGTATTTTTCTTGGCATTTTTATTTTGCAGTTTTACATTATCAGGTTGAATGGTCACAATCTCAGCAGCCTCTGCCCGTAACAACTGGGTGAGGAGCATTTCTAGTGCAATTTCACTTGTTTCTTTGTGACTAAATACTAGACAAGTATTTTACAACTCTGCACATCGGTAAGGATGGCATTTAGTTAATTCTATAGAAAAGGCCTTAAAAAAAAATCCCTGTATTTTTCAGGGCTTATTTAAGGCCTTGATGAAATGATCTGAGCTGAGAACCACAGGTGAGTGTCAGTCTGAATTGGCACAAAGGCACAAGGCATGAAGGAGACACAGCGAAAAAGTGTGGGCAGGGACATGCAGAGCCACTGACATGTCTTAAAACCCAGTATCACCATAATCTTTCTAAATTACCCTATCTTTTCTGTGTCTTTTGCTCCTAGACCTTGTTTTCCTGGCCCATTTTGCAGCAGTCCTGTGTGCGAGAAGTACAGCTGTGGAACGCCTGATGAAAAGAGGTGGTTGAACAACTGCCCTTCAGCTCTGTCATCATCTTTCAGTGCTTGCAAAAAAACCCCAAACAAACAAAAAAGGCAAAAACATCCAAACCAAAGACAGTTTATGTGCAGCTCAGGAAGCTCTCAGCAATGAGTGTGTCTGTGATTTAATAACACATCTACCCAAAATGACACTTCTCCTAATATTCACTGAGAAAAAGAAGGCAGAGCAGCACACAAGGCACTGCTATTGCAGCAACAAACAGCCAAACTACCAGGTATTTATTTTTCAATGTACACAGTTGTTGGGGGAGAATGAAAATTATTCTTTTGACACTCTGCCAGAGCCATAGAAAGCCCTGTGCTTCCCCTACTTCCATGGTCCTGACAAGAGACACCTCACAAATTCTAATAAATAGAGAATAGAAATAAATACTTTAACTGCACAGCATCGGGTTTCAAATGGCTTCCTGAATCAGAAAGTGCTGCTCGTCCGTCTTCCTTATTTCCACACTCTGTAATGGTGGCTCTCCAAAAGTCAAAGTGAGATGGATACCACAAGGATCACAGACACTACACTGGGAAACCAAGTATCAATGGTACATCCAGATTTATGGTAGGTGATGGCAGTAAAGTGAAAGTAAAACTCTTTGCACAGTCTGTATTGTTGCCCATTACTGTGTATTTGCCCTTTTTTCTTGCTTAGCTGCGGCTGGAAGAATGGAAAATTGTACCTTATATACAGTATTAGGAGACACTTTCTGATCGTAAGGTCAATCAGACTGGTTTAGCTGCTTGAGGTATTTATGGCACAATCACTCAGTGTCTTTAAGGAAAGGTTAGATACATTTATGGGAAAGGTATTTTGCAGAAGCTTTCCTGCTTCACAGAGGTCTTGGACAAAATGACCCAGGAGGCCCCTTCCAAGTCTATCAAATGTGGTTCCCTGATTGATGCTGTTTCCCCCCAAAGTCTTTTCAAAACACAAAGCACTGTTATAAAATTTAATATGATACACTATATAACTTTAACACAATGCTATTTTCTTACAGGAAATGGTTAGCTGGTAGCGCAGGAGCCTTGTGCAAGAGGAAGAAAAGTAGAAAAAAAGAAATTGCAGTGCAGTTTCTCTGCCGAGGGATATCGACTATAACATTTGCTCTGTGTCTGAGCATGGACCCTCAGCTGTGCAGGGGGACACCAAGCCAGGGAAGGATATAAGGAACCCAGACTGTGGAATTTATTTCTCCAGAAAAGCCTGACAAGGCCTGAGGTAATTTTCTATGCTGTGCAATAATAATTCCCTCAATGCTGGGAAGCAAATGGACACCCAGCTCTCGCTGTCAATCACTGCCTGGTGCTGTATCAGCCGGGCACGAGGCAGAGCTGCCTGGGGACAGGGACCAGCAGAGTCCCTGCCCTCCTGCACAGCCACAGGGCCGTAGCTCAGGTGTGTCCTGCACCAGCAGCACCACTGAGGACACCACCACAGTGAGAAGAGCCTGTTCTGTAACTAATCACTCTGCCATGGCTTTGTCCTGGCCTGCTGCCACCCCAGCAGCACCATGGAGCGGGCGGAGCAAACCCCTGAAAACTGCGAGCTCCAAAAACCGCGCTTCTAAAAAAGGGCAGCGGCACCCCGGGAACGTGTTTGTCTGCTGACTAAAGACTGGGCAAGAGAGCTTGGGCCACAGTTCCCTTGTCTGAATACAAGATTGTTTGTCAGGCAGAATGCTCTCCAGGTCTTCTATGTTTCCACCAAAGCATTTAGTAAAATGATAATATTTTTCTCCCTACTATACTTCCCTTTTTTGCTTTAATTTGCTGAATGTTTCCCAAATTAACTTTTGGTTTTTTTCCTTGAAACCATTAATATATTTAGAAGTTAAAGTCATGTAATGATTTTCTCTTTTTAAAAAAAAACCCAACCAGATTCTCTGGGCCATCTGGTTGAAATGCTCTGGTCAGCTGCCACTGCTCTGCATTAAGTTTTAATTTTAGGTTCTCAAAGGAAAAAAAAAAGAAAAAATAACCAGAACTTTACTGAATTGGAGTTTACTCTCCAAATAATTTTATACTAACCTTTGTATTTTCACTCCAGCTGATTTCGTTAAAGGCCAAACTCCTTTTCCAAAAATCAGCTCCCAGCCCCCATCTTCTTGGGATAGCCCTGACAGGAAATAACAACATCCATGCACAGACACTCCAAAGCCTTTTGAAGTCTCACAAATGTGAGCTGTTCCCTTTTGCAGAGCAGGCTGGGATTAACTCTTTTATTAACCTTATAACCTCATCCATGAGGAAGAAAAATAGCCAATCCCTTTGGTTTGTTTTTTTTCTTTTTTAATTTGGAAGCTTGCAGCCTTCTCTACTCAAACATTTGTGAGCTCACCCTACAGATAGGAGCAAAAAAGCCCATGGAAAGCCCCCTCTCCCTGAGGAGCTCCCCAAAACCCCTTTTGGGCCCTCCCGTTATGTTGCACTCAGTGTCAAAGTTTGTGTTCTCCCTGGAAAGTATTTTCCCTTTACAGGAGGGTTGTGTCTCTCCGTATTGGTGGGAGCAAATAAAAACCAGCATGTTGCATCAATGTATTTTCCTGATTCCCATGTCAAAAAAGCGACTTTTAGGAGAATGAAAAATCTGCCCTGGGTGTAATCCTGACAGTGCTCCCCAACTGCTCATCCTTGGCTTCATCCCTGCATTACAGGGCAGAGTAAGAGGGTGACGTTGGAATAGCTCTTCTCACCACAGTCAAAATGGTAAAAATTAGCTCAGAGAGCAACATGAGCAGGAATTTCAAAGGCAGGAAAATTTCTCTCCTGCTCTTTGTCTTACACTACGTGCACTGTAGGGGTTGGAAGATTTAACTTCCAAGCATCCCATCTATATAAATCCTAGTGGACAACAACTCCCCAGCTTCTTTTTTTTAGGGTGATTGAGCTTAGCAGCTGCAATCTGCCAGGGATTGAGGTAAGGATGGAGAAAAACTCTGCTGTAGCCTTCAGGTGTTGGTCAAGGGTCGGGATTAGGGAAGAGCCAAAGCCAAACAGAGCTCTCCCAGCTCCCTCTCCTCGGTGTGTTACATGAGGTGTTTGGTGTAAGGACCATGGGTTTGGGCCAGCCCTGCCTCCCTCTGCTCAGCTCAGACCATTAACTGCTCTGATGATACAGCCCCTCCTGGGCTTTCTGCTCTTGAAAGATTTACACTTGGTTTAAATCTCAATCGAAAGCTCCACTTTAGCTTTCAGGAGGCTAAGACACTTAAAAATCTCCAATGGGATGGACAAGTGAGGGAGGCAGAGTATCTCTCCCTTGCAAAGACATTCAAATTCCACTTTGATGAGGAGTTTCCAGCTGCTTTGCTGGATAAACAGACACATCACAGTTCTAACGTGCAGGAGTGCCCTTCACACCAACAGGCAGAGAAAAGAGGCAGTGGGAAGAGTAAGAGGCACCAGAACAAAAAAGGCAGGATCCAACTGATATTTTACCTTCTTTGATCTTTGAAAATGGGAAAACCCATTTGGGATCACAAATTTCCAGACTGGGCTGTATGCACCATTAATTGTTCCATGAAGCAGAGCTGGTCTGCTATTGTTGCATCCTCCAAAAACAGCTGTTACTATTAGCTCTTTGGGGCTCAGGAACTCCATTTCCCAGTTTTCAGTTACTACTTCAGTGATCATATATAAATAATAGTAATGATAATCATAACAATACCTGGCTTGCCATTATGTTGTACTCAGTCTTTGTGATGCCTCTCTCACGATAAAATCTGTGTATTAAACACTTTAATTGAAACTCTTAATAAAACAGAGATATTTTCACTTGTGCTGTTATATTCACATAATGATCGCAAAGCACTTTACAGAATTAAATAAAAGTAGCCAGTCTGATCCTTCTACAGAGGATTTTGTGCATCTCAGTAGTGTATAACAAAGCTGCTGTATAGACAATTAATTGTTAAACATACCATGTTTTGGGGTTTGTCCTGGCTGAGCTGATCCAGAAGCTTGGGGTCTATCCTTCAGATTGGTCCAAAAGTCTCTAGAGCCACCACAAATAACAAGACAAGAGGGTCTCACCAACTAGACAAGAACAGGCTGTGATGTCTCATTATCAAGGTCCTTGGGTCAGAAAGAAAAAAAAAAGGTTATACTTATCCTGGTTTAGGAAAAAAGCCATGGAAGTCTTGGAGCTGAGTACTGAGCAGCCTCCATGGGGTCACTGCGAGGGGACAAGGCAAATCCTGGCCCTGCAAATGCTCACAGTAAAGGTGCCTCCTGAGGTCCAGGAGGGTCTCCAGCTTTGGGGCTTGTACCAGGTACTTCTGGAGCTGTGAGACAGTGAAGGGCTTTGTTCCCTCCTGTGTAATTGATAAATTGCCATTGTTAGTACTAAACAATACTACTGAGCACAGAATGGAAACACGCTAGTGCTTTATCCAGCTCGAGCAATTCTGCTCATGTGCTCACACTGTTCTTAACTGTGCTAGGTATTTGTTTGATGAAACAATAAGTTTTAGAAAAGAGAAAAATAAGAACTTCAAAGATAATAAAAACCTTGACTACATACTTTACCACAGGCAGCTGTGAATAAGCTTCAGTACTCTTTATTTTTAACATTCCAGATATGTAATTTAATGCAGGTCTAATGACAGTCTCGAACATACTGCTTTAATCGAAATTGTTCAAGCTCTGTTCTGTGACAAGGGCTCACAAGATACCAGCAGGGTTGTCCATTTTCCCCACTTCTGTAGGGAAAAGAAAAGGGAGGGGAGGGGGACACTCTTGAACTTATGTTGCTATTGATGTGTAATATACAATAAAAAAACAGTTAAATTTCAATTACCCACAGGTAATTATAATTTTATTGTTTGACTGTACTACGGGGATTTTTGTAATTCCCAAGACTAATAATTTTCTATAATTTTACAGGTTGTCAAATAAACTATTAAAGATTATCTTTGAAAAGGATTCTGCAATTGTAAGGACATATCATACTGTTCCTGTACATTATTAGTAATTAGAGATCCCTGGATAGTGAAATATCCACACTATATGCTAGCTGCTGGATACCATATTTTCTCACAGCCTCCTGTAATCTTGAACCAAAGCTTTCAAACTTCTCAGCCACTGTAGCCGAGTCACGTCCAAACTTTTATTAATATTCACTGAGCACTCATTAAGCAATTCTGGTGCATTCAATATGTTAAACCTGTGCTTCCTGATGGGGGAAAGCAAAGGCTCCCAGCTCCATCCCAGAGTAGTGGAAACAAACACAAAAGGGCCAATTCTGAGCTCCATCCCCTGAAGAGGATATAGGGAAGAAGCAACGTTTCTACCAGCACAGAAGATGCGAGTCTGCCCTGACAGTGCCTTTTGACAGTGATGTGGCTTGCACAACAAAATGGAGTTGTGCTTCCTGATTTTATCCTAAAAATAGGCAGAGATGCAGATATGCTGGGGATCAGCATCGCCTGTCCACAAGGAGGGGAATGGGATGGGCAGGGTCTCCAGCCCACCAGAAGCAAATGAATTGGAGGTATTCCCACATCCTCATCAGCAAGTCCCCCAGATTCACTGGGGTGTTGGTGAGGAATTCCCCAGGCCACTGGAGACCAACATCTGCACAGCTGAGCAGGCAGCAGCAACTTCTCCCAGGTAATCTGGGAGAAGCCAGAGGCCCCTGAAGCAGCATGTGCTGGGTGACAGCTTCCTTCACCTGTACAGGGCTTGGTGAGATCCTCCCAGCCTTGCAGTTTGCAGTGCTGAGGAGGACCAGAGGAGGGATGAGCTGAGAGAAAGAGCAGCCCCCGAAGCGTTGCAGGAGCAGCTGGCACAGCCTGCGAGGGCAGCGAGCTGGGCTTCAGCAGCTGAGAGATGGCTGAGCTCTCGCCTGCAGAGCCATCAAAGGCACCATTCTTAGCTGCCAGCATTGTTTATTGCAGCTGCCCCAGGAGATCGTCATTATTTGTTTTACTGGCCTCTTGGATGGTTCTGTGGTGAGGGCTCTGTGCAGGGGGAAGCTTCACTGCATTAGCAGCAGTCTCAGGACATGGGGACTTTCAGGCCTCCACTCTGCGGCCGGGGATTTGCACACCCCAGCCTGTGGGGACACCCAGCAGGAGCAGCATCTCAGGGCTCCGGACACACCTGCAGGGAGGGGTTTGCCCTCCTGCCGGTGCCAGGAAGCCTCTGTGGCAGCTGCAGCACTCAGCAAGGGGTGTGGTGAGGGATTTCCCTCACACCGGGGAGCGCCGAGGGTGGATTGTGTTGGTTTTACAGCGGTGTGGAGCTGGTGGAGCAATATAAAGATACGGGAGCACAGGGAAGGATTAAGGCCAATGGACTGCAGCTCCCTGCCTTCCTCCAGAGACAACTTGGAGCCAATCAAAGGTCCTAAATCTGAGGAGTCAGTGTAGATACACAGACTGAGCTCTCTTTTTTGAGGCGTGCTTGTCTTGCTGTCCTGAGCTCGTCCTGCACCTATGGAAGGTGTGGGAAGAAGGATAGCTGATAATTTGGAGAGCTCTTCAATCAGTGGCATTTCCTGCTCCTGACGGCCTCTCTGCCTACTAACCCAGCTCAATGAGACTGAGCCCATTACTCCAGATGATTGGCACTTACAATAAATAGAGAGAAAATCCAAAGCCCGCAGAGAAGGCTCAATATGTTTCTGGATAACAGACGGCACCATATACAAACACAGAGCCCTCTTTCCCCTTAATTCTGGTCTGTGCTTTTCCTGCTTAACACATTCCTTGTTGCAAGGAGAACACGTTCTGACAATTGAATAGTGAAAGCAATTAGAAACAGAATTAATTGATAAAATTAAAGCCCTGCTTTCCTTATGTTTGTCATATGACTACAAATATTGTCACTCCCATTAATATTAATTAATATAATTATCAATGTTTCTAATCCCTACACATTTTGTTGAAAAGTTACTCTTAGCTCAAGAATATAATTGTTAAGTCGTGAAAATGTTAAGTAGCAGCTAAGCAAGTCCAAAGAATTAATAGCAAACTGTAGTTTATCCAGGGATTAGACTTTTAGCAATACATAATCACCTCTTCATGTGTTCATCCACATAAAATACCTTCCATCCCTCACTGCACTTCTGCCTACTTGTCCTTGCAGTGCACAGTTTTCAAGAATTAAAAAAAGAAGATAGTAAGTAAATATTCTGTGCAGTTGCACACCACTCTTCAAGGTAAGTCACTGCACCAAGAGTTCTGTGCCCTCAGCTGAGAGCAATGTCAAGGTCAATTACCTCAGGCTGAAAGCCCTAATGCAGGATACTTTTGTGATCAGAATAATCTGTGGAACACTGCAAAGCCTTTTTGGTGTCGAGCAAAGCAATTCCTCTCTCTCCCGGCTTCCCCACACATTGTCTCTCAGTTTGGAATGTCACAGATTATTGGAATAATCCAAAGGACTGCCCTGCCATGCTGCTGCCAGCTGAGCAGCTTTTCCTGGTGGGTACCACCAGCACTCCCAAGGGCACAGGGATATGGAGCAGAGCCCTCCCTGCCGCCTGCCCAGTTCCTCGATGGACACTCAGCAATTCCTGCCTGGCAGAGCATCCCAGCAGCAGCACTAGGTGCAGTATTAATCAGCTCTTTTGGAAAACAGCCAAAGTGCTTTAAAGGCCTTTGTTGTAGGGTGGAGGGGTTTTTCTGCTAGAAGAGAATAATGTAATCATTTTGCTATTAATTTTTAATTGTATGTTGCTCTGCATTATTACCAATCTATACTGATTTTCCTGAGAGAAATGGGGATGCTGTGCAAGTGGTTTCTGTTAGGAATGCTGTTGGGCCACGCTGGAAAAGAAGGGACAGAAAAAAGCTGTTCTTCAGAGTTACTGCAGTCACCTGCTGCTGCCTATTCCTACAAGGTATCACATTAAATACTTACAAAATGTATGAGCTTAAAAAGATTCACGGATAAGTGCCACAGTTTTCCCTGTTGTCAGGTGGTTTTCTTTGTTTGTTTTTGTGGGGTTTTGTTTCTTTTTTTTTTTTAATACCCACCCTTTGTAAGGAAAAGTTACTTCTGAGAATCCTTTTGCAAGCAAACTAAATTTGCTGACATGGATGAAATCAGCAGCAAGAGTAAGAAATACACGAATTCTTCTCAGAAGACAATCATTATCAAAAATGCTAAGATTCAGCCCACTGATACAGTTAAACTTACTTGGTAGAGAAATGATTGTATCACTCACTTGTGCCCACTCACAAATCCTTCATTTCATCGAAGAGAAAGCTGGCCATGAGGGAACAGGAAATCTTTAATCTGCTTTTCTCCATTTCTTCAAATATCTGGTTCTTATCAAGCCGCATCAAACACGCGCAACACAAAAACTTCATGACTCCACTTCATAAAACAAACGCAAACAAAGCACAGACACGTCTCTAGTGTGAGATGGACTGAGTACAACAAAGTATTGTATGAAAGCAAGGCTAAAAAGCACTTCTAAAAAGACAGCACTGGCATCAAATTCAGGAAGAAGAACTCAATTAGACTAAAAAGCAAGTTATGTAGAAAAATCTCCACTTTGCCACTGACCTAAGCGTCAGGAGGAGGGTAAGAGGGGCGCTTCATCTGTTCACCCCAATATTTGAATATTATCCTTTGCAAAGAAAAATCATGCCTTTTTTTTTCCTCTTGAATCCCTAATACTAATTATGTATTTCAATATAATACTACTTGTATTATACAATATCCTATAATGTATAAACCCTGTAATAAATCACTCTATGATAAATATTTTATACAACTACATATTAATACACTAATATATCAATAAAATAAACATGTATAAATATATATATGTTAGCTTAAATAGTTACATACTACTACTTATGAAAAATTATTGTATTTTTGGGCAGATATTCAAGGTTGACATAATTTTTTTGGACAACTGGGGAATTCTGGTGAGAATTCGCAAAGTTTGCACCCAATTCAGTTGAATTAGTTTCAAAATAGAGAAATAGATTATTTGATAAAGAAGAATTAGACACATTAAATTTTCAGTTAAAAACAAAAAAATACCCAGAAATTTTCTACCTGGTAAGTTCCAACCTTAATCCTGGCATAAGCCCATGATCATCAGTGAAAAATGTGCCTTTGTCTTCTCCATATCCAGTGCTGCAGGATCTCCAGGAGTGATTCAGGAAAGCTCTGAAACATTCACAGTAAGTCCAGTAAGCACTTTCCCAAACAGTGATTCTCTCCTGAGCTGGGGCCAAAATAGGTCAAGTAAAGGGAAAACCAAAAATGCAGACTATGAAGCAACCTGCCCATAATTCCCCAGCAAATCAACGATTAAACCTCTTGTGCGGCAGCCTCTTCTAGGGGGACTGCATTTATCAATCCGGGAATTAGTTCAATCAAGGCATATTATTGCAAAATTTAATATATGGTGTATTATTAATTTGGATTAGCCCGTTGCTTCACAACTTCGAAAAAATAAAAGCAAAAGCTACTGAACTTGCAGTCACCTCTGGTAGCGAGGTTCTGTTCCTCTGCCTATTTGAGATATTTCTTTCCATCTCCTGCACCATCATGTTTCAGTTCCTGAGAGCTGTAGATATTTATTCAGCGCCCTTCTATCTTGGCCATCACAAATAGCTCTCTGATAACAAATCACGCTCTCTGAGCATCACTTGCTACCAGAAAGGATCCTTGAGAAGCACATGCTTCGTGATTCAGGATATCCCCTGCTTTGCTGTGAATGCCATAAAGAGTTTCACAAAATCAGCTTCCTTGCATTGAGAGGGTACAAATGCATCATCTTAGTAGTTTTACCACTTCTTATTGCCTGTTTAGGCTTCATACTTAGTCCCTGCTCCCTTGCTCTTCAAATGAATGTTGCTACTTAAAGACAGAGAACGGTATGTGCTTAGTGAGAGATTCAAGGATTTCAGCTATCAATAGAGGCTTAATTATGTGCTGGTGGATGCTCAGGTACTGTAACGATGGCTGTTGTATAAATTGCACAAAGCCAGCACAGAAGAGACTACTCACAGCTCATCATACACTCTGCTCCAGCAATTTAGACAAAATAAAATGTAATGCATGATATTAACTTGCACCTTCCTTGCCTATGTCATAACCCATCATGTAACGTGATGTTATTCCATGTCGTGTCATGCGTAACATGATGCAATACAATGTCACACTTCAGGAAATATTACTAAGCAAGGACTGATTCTTGTTATCAGTTCAGAATGTGAGCCTCTGATCCAAACATATTGTGGCTGTGGCTGATGGGAAGGCATCAAACTGAGAGCTACGCTGGGCAAATGTTTTTCTTCTCTGGCTTGGCCAGCAGATGTCCATTTGTCAGGTTTGGGTTCAATTGAGATTTCTTTGTCACGAGCACTTTCTCTTGTAAAAGAAATAGCAATTTTATGGCAAGCCAAATACTGAAAAGAAAAGCCCTTAGAAATACATAATAAATGTATATTAGCGAGACAGAAAATTGGAAAATGGCCACCTGCCAGCAGCCACATAAATTTTGGAGGCAATGCATTTTTCTGCCATTATGCATTATCACAGGAATTGCAAATATTTATTAAAAGTATTAAAATGGTGAGAATGTTAAATGTTTCCTTCAGTAGTGGAAATTCGCACTGCCACATAGAAGATAGGATATTCTGATACAATGTTTATTAAAATGACTTCATTTTATTAGGCTGTCGTACACAATAAATGTGCAGGTACAGTTAACAAAAGATCTATTGTGGATATGGGAGATTTGTGAGTAACACTTCAAAAAAATAATCTCTTCTGAACTCTATTCATATAAAAAGCATGCTACAAACTTTCATTAACTTCCTTAGAACCAATTATTTTCTGAGCTTATTTTCTTTTTCTGCCATCCCCCTGTATTTTGTTAGTCAATTTGTTTGCTCGCGTTTTAATGCTTAACAGGATTAAATGCAGTTTATCTTTAATTTATATACAAGTAAGCTGAGTGTGGATGTGGAGCAGGCAACAAAATATGACGATTATTTTGGGGTTCATTTACAGGTCTAAACATGAATGACTGTAATATATTGGGATCTTGGTATCTTTTCATCTATAAACAAAACATTATTAAAAGATCGGTGGGAGCTCCATAATATTGATTGAGAAGAAAATCACATTCAGGTTTTGCCCACATTTTCTGCTGGGATTAATCACAGTGATTTTGTTTCTAAGGTTCTCGTTGGTTGCAGCAAGATACAGACTCATGCACACCCTGACAGGGTAACTCTACTGCTTGGCTTTGCCGGGCTTTGAGCCCCTTCCAGCAGCGCCTGAGCCCTGATGGGGCCAGTGACATAATCCCTGCATAAACAGGAAGCAGCAGTGAAAGGAAGGAGGATGGCTCTTGCCTTCACAACTCAAACTGTCCTCAAAGTGGCTTCTAAAGGTCTTTTTTTAATTTAAGAAATGGGCAGAGAAATAAGGAACCAGTACTGGGGTTTTTTCTTACACAAGTGTTCCTCGATTCCTTACAGTCCATTAAGCAAGAGGTGGGATTGGAGTCTATGTTGTAGGCAGGGGGTGGACAGATCAAAGTTACAAGACCTCAGATTTACGGAGAGCCTTATGCAAGGAAAAAAACTACTCTGGAAGATAAAATTTCAGAAATAAAGGATTTTTCTCTCTGCTTTCATACGGTGCAGTTTTATTCCTTTCTGACAAACATGGAGTGGTGGCAGGGGGAATAACTTTAATGAAAAAACGCTTTGTCTTGATCCAGAGAGTTTGTATGGATTTGTGGAATATCAGAAGTGGTGCATGGGATTTAACAAAAAGGGTGTATGTTGGAGAGAGACCTCGGCCACCTCACAGGCAGAGGCAAACCCTGTGCTGCCTTTAGAGGGGCTGGTGTGACATCCTCTCACTGCTGCAGAGTCAGAAACCAGGACTGAGATTGGCTCTGTCCAAAGCATTTGTGAGATTCAGTCAGTGTAAAGAGAGGAGTCAGCACTTCAAGCAATGCAAACCCATTTGCTTGGCCAACCTTATTTAATATGAAGCATGTTTTATCTTGATTTAGGTGGTTGTTGTTCTTTAATTAAAGAAATTATGGGAGGTCATTCTCATTAGTTTAGAAGAGTCCTCACAGAAGGGGTTTGCACTGATTTAACCTCAGGGTAAACTGGCACAATTTTTGCATGTAAATAGGATTTAACACTGGACACTTTGTGTGTAATCCAGCTCTTCACTTGTGACATTCAAGGAATACTTGGAATACTGACTGAAATAAAAAGATAATGATGATAAGCTGGGGTCTTACCGTGAAATTTGTCAGACGATCTGCGGTGGCAGCCCGGAGCCTCTGCAGCAGTGGGGAGGGGACACCACAGGGCTTTCTGCTGGGGGCAGCGCAGGCAGCTCTGCCCATCCCTGCATGGTGACACGAAGAGAGATTGGACTCAAATCCCATTGCTCACGTCCGGCCAGATGGAGGATGAGCTGAGGGGCACAGAAGTGGGCAGCAAGAGGAGAGAGCAAGGTGCTTCCCCCCTGGCCGAGGAAGCCGTGCCCCGGGGCTGGAGCATGGCACAGGTGCGCGTTGGCAGCGGGGCCACCACTGCCATGGAAAAGATTTGCCGTGAAAGGAAAAAAGAAAAAAAGGGAAAAAAGCAGCGGCATGAGAAGTGCCAACTGAATGGCGCTGTCTTTAATTGGTACCACCAAGGGCTTTGTGCGGTCAGCACGCTTTTCATGTTTATAATAGAATCCCCAAATTCGACTGATCTGAAGGGCATCTGACTGTTTTACATTAATCACAAGCTATACAGCAGAGGCTGAGAGCAAGTGGGCAGATACCCTGGTGGAGTAGCACTAAGGAGCTCTCATTATAATCATCCTGCCAAATCAAAAGAAAAACCCTAAGGCTCCTAATAAAGGAGACCACTGGACTAAACAAATTGAACAAGTAGCTAGACATGCATGAGCTTAAAACTACTGGTGTCAATCAGATTTTCCTGAGCCGCTCATTCTGCTCGGCTCTCCAAAGCACACGCGGAGAGGACGCAGGGACAAGGTGACACGTGGGTGCCAGCACACCCCCGGTGCTGGGAAGCCAGGTACAGGGGCACTTTGTGAAGCCACCTGCAAGGAGGCATTACTGAACACTGCTCACACTGATCCATAAGGAAATGGGCGGTGTGAATGGGGACCTCATCCACACAGGATATCTGAGCAGGCTTCCAGTCTCACTACTTCCATCGGTTCCAGGTCAGGAGACACCAAAGAAAGGTCTTGGACCTCATGACTTTGTGTGTCTCTAGGACAGGAAGAAGGTGCAGTACCCTGAAAACTCTGCCCACTTCTCACCCTCCTGTGCCTGCTGATGGAACTCATGCATTAGTTATATTCCCTACTAGAAAGCAAAAAAAAAAAAAAAATAGTGAAAAGGTGGGACATCGCTTTCTGAAAAAATGCAGTTGGCACTAGTGGAAAATCTGAAGAAATGGTAGAAAAAGAAAAATCTAAATTTAGAAGCATTGGGTTTTGTTTGGTGTTTTTAAAGACAAATGATGGGTAGGTTCCATTAGCTACCACCCCTTCTCAAAAGCCATCAGGCAGGAAACCAAGATTTTGAGATACTCCCTCAAAACTCAAAGAAAAAATAAATCTGTGCGCAAGAATGAATACCCAGGGAAGAAGAAGAAACAAAAAGTATTAGGGTCAGTGTTTAGTACAGCAACCAGGGGGAGATGGAAAAACAGAAAGTTTCAATAGGAACAGATGGATGAGGGATAATGCACCTGAGGAATCAGGTGAAAGAATCAAAGGAGAGGTTTTATGGGGAGAAAATTCACTTTGAAGAACTGATGGCTAAAACACTGTCAGCTTTTAAAGTACTGGGAAATGTTACCTACCTGCACCATGGCCATTGTCACTGGCTCTGTCCCCTGTCACCACCTGAGTGGTGGCAGCCGTGCATGGACACTGCAGTCACCAGGGAGGAGGCAGAACTGGCTCCCCTTGCTGGTAATGTTTTGTGAAATTATTGTTATTTATAAATGTAATTCTTTTTTAGTTCATTTCTCTTTTTCCTGCTTTTTTTCTATTGCTTCTCTTTTTTTTTTTTTTCTTTTCTTTTTCTTTTTCTTTTTTTTTTTCCTCCACACATCAATAAATCAACATATAAATGTACTGGTTTATTTCCACCTGGAATGTTGGAAGACAAATAGTACAAAAGATCAGTTTGGTCATTTACCATATTGGTTTAGCATGGTAATACTGTTGGGGTTTTTTCATTTCTCATTTCAAGACTGTAAACAAATGCTGCAAGAACAGATCAAATGCTCCCTACCTAAGCCAGTGCCTTGTGCAATGAAAACATCAGACCTGGTTTTTGAAGGCCAAACTGCCCCTCCTTTACTTTTTCACAGGGAAAACGCAGAATTTGGAATTAGCCTGAAATTTGAAACTACATTTTTGCCAAGCAGCAAAAGCAGATGCACCCTTAGCCACGCTAAATCACAAACACATACACACATGGAGATGAGGAAAATGCACATTAAATATGAAAAAGTATTCCTTTCAGGCAGAAGATAAACAGCCCTACTACAAATTAGCTCTCGGCCCCGTCAGGTGTGAATCTCTCTTGTCAATACGTACCAAATTCCCTGAGATAGAACCACATGGTCATGAATTTTATTTCTCTCCTGCTTAATTCCTAGTACCACTCTCCCTTGTGGATTTACTCAGGGATGATTTACAGTGGGAAAGGTGACATTAAACACGTCATTGAGCATGCAAAGATGCTGCACTCGAAGCAGCATATGCTTGACTTTGTTAAAAGATGAATGCTGTCAACTCCACAGTGCCCACCAAGATCTGGCCTCCTTTTTCTTCCCAACAAACTTTGAGGAAGATGCAGACATGAGTCTTGACACTGAGAGAAATAAAAGTTAATGTATTCATGACATGATTTCACTTGCAGCCTGATTTAGCAATGTCTTGTCTAGTTTGGATCTGCTGTTGCTTTTCCTAATTTACTCATTGCACAAAGAAAATAAATAAATAAGTGCACTATAGTCTTATTTATCCTTCTTTGGACATTTCTTTACCAGGCAGATGGTCAATTAAGAGCACTAAACAATGACACTGTTTTCTCTGTAAACATTTTTTTTCTAATAGCCTAACAAATGAGAATCTGTGCTGCCATACTGCTGAATACCATCTTGACTTTCTAATTACAAAGAACTGTGTCTTGATAGTAACAATTACAGCTGTAACAATGATGCTGGTACTTGAACAATATAGTTGGAGGCAAAGTGCTTATCGGAATATTCACAAATAAAGGCTTACATTTATGCCAGCGCTGGAGATGGGAGGTTAAACAGTTGGGGGTGGGGAGGTGTAGAAGAAAGGTTGAAAACATTGGTTTAGTAGCTACAGATGTGAATTTGAATCCAATTACATGAAAAGCAAGGGGGGGGCGAAGCATGAAAAGATGCTGTTTCCTTCTGTTTGGCTAATCAATAGGTTAAAGGGTTAGTAAAATTAACATGTTAATAACATTCATTTTGCTATTTATGTACCGGTCATACTATTTGCAGAGAATTATGTCTTGTGAGTAACCCACATGTTATTATGCCTGCTTTTTCCCTTTTTTGTCTGAAATGCTGAAATGGTCAGTATACTTTTTTCCCCACTGTGATGGAAATCAGCTTCTCAAGTCTCTAATTAACCTATCTTTCTTATTTAACTTCTTAAATCCAACCCTTCCAAGGTTTGAGTGGGTTTTTTCCTTCTTTTTTGAATGCAAAGCTTCCCCTACCCCAAAGAAAAGGGGTAACGCAGTCCCTGAGCTCAGCACAGACCCATAACACCGATGTCCCAGGAAGCACATTGGCAAGCAAGGTGTCACAGCAGCATCCCAGAGGGAACGGGTTCCTTGGAGGAGGCTCATCCTCCTGCTCCTTCCTCCATCATCTCTGGTGCCACAGGACCCCAGCCCTTGGCACTGCTCTATGCCCACAGGCAGGGTGGCTTTTGCCTCCTGCGCTCCCTCCCTCGCTCCTGTTCCCACTGCGCTCCACCCGCTATCTGAGCCGTAATTTAGCCCACACTTATTAATCAGTGCACATAATTTGTCTCTAATGCTGTCAATTTAAGATGGCAACCTGACTTTTTTTTGGAGGGGGCAGGGTCAACAATTTAATGAATCTCGTCTGCATTTTAATTCAGACCTAATAATCTGCCTCTGGCAGTTTTCTTAGAAAAGCACAAGGTTTTCCAGGATTTTCTTTCATCAAACCCAGTACAATGGGATGTTTACCTTCCTGCCTTGGATATGCTCAGCCCAGGGTAAGTCACACGCAGACCTACCTTAATCAGACTGGGACACGGCCTAAATCTCCTGATTTGGCCTTTGAAGGGTTTTCCTGGGGAGGAAAGAGGGACTTGGGGCTTTGCAGTCCCTTTTCTTCACAAGCTGGTGCACAGTTGTAGGCACAAAACTACAGATTCCGTGACTCACTGTCCCTCGTGGAATAACTTCACAAATGGCTGGAGCATACAAGGCATAGCTCCAGAAGAGTTTTCTTTAGCTATCCCTATGCTTTTCTTTTTGTCCTTCCTACAGTAAAGTCCAGCAGGAGGGAAAAAAAGATACAGAAAGGAAAGAGGGTGCAGAAAACTCCATCCTCCTGATGAACCAGCGTGGATGAGTTTCTCTAATTGCCATGGCAGGAGGCTGGAGCCCCACGGAGCAGCTCAGCAGCCTTCCTGGGTCAAAATAAATAAAATTCCCCAAAGCAGAAGCTCTGGATGCCCATGTCAGATGTAACCAGAATAGACTTTGTTATTAGGAGCGCTGTGACTCTGCCCGGCGCTGACAGGAGCTCCTGCCTGGCTTTCAGTCACCGCTGTCACTCGCCCTGACAACGCGGGCACTTAATGTATGCACGGCACTGCTGCACACGCAGCTGCAACTCCCAGCACATTGTGTTGTTTACCCCTGCTCTTTTGTACCGGGGCGTGCAGTAATTTGCCTCCCAGTACCACAAAATTCCTCAGCTTAAAAAATTTTGCCCTCATTTTGTTTGCCCTTAATAGGAAAACAACCCTTTTGCAGCCCTGCCACCAGCACAGCCACCGCGCTCTGCAGCATCACAAACACAAAAATGTCACATTTCACATTTCCATCAGAAGTGTCTCCTATATATTTTTATGCATATCCTTCATCTCTCTCTGCCACACGTTATTTTTTCCCCCTTAACAGCTGCTTAGCATATTGTATGCCTTCTGAGCAGTACTGGAAGGGGCATTCCTGCAATGTACCTAAGTACAGACAGCAACAGCAGAGGGGTTTTATGTTCCAAATTACCTCCTAGTGCTGGTACATCTGACTGCCAGCACAAGGTGTTTCTGAGCACCTACTCAGAGCAGCTACTGCTTCACAGACCTCCAGCAGCTCCAGTCCAGTGGCTCTTTGAGTCTTCCATGAGGAATTATCTGTCATTTGACTGATTTACAACTCATATTCATTATTGTCCCCTACTGCAAAGCTCTGCCAGACTCAGGTGTCTGCCCTCACCACACATTACAAGGCAGCCCCATCTTCCACACCATTAATGCCACTAAGTCTACTCCATTTTCAAACCTAAGCTCCAAGTTGGTAATCAAATGAGACAGAAAACCAAATTCCCATATCCTGAGCTACTCCAGGTACAGCGTATCATTTCCCAATACATAAGCATCTTTCTCTAGGAGCTTAAAAAAACACAAAGATAAAATATTTCTCTTAGTTCAGGCATCTCCCAAACACAGGGGTAAGGTCAGTAGAAAGATGCAATGGGAAATCCAGTGAAATTCTCTCATCTCAGTTGCAGGTCTACATTCAATAGGCTCGTGTTAATGCCCTTTGCTTTAGCTGCTGTAGTGTCAGAGGGATATAATCCAAGCAGAGTCACCTGAAGTAGTCCATAACACGCTACTTAGTTTAAATTCCTTTGTCTGGCCACAAATGTCCAGTTCTAGCTAAAAGCTTGAAAGTGAGACAAATGGTAAAATAGACACTTCAAGAGAATAAAATTGTGAAGTGCTCAGGTAGCACTGTGGAGAAGGGAGTTTCAATTCAGAGAGCTTTCCAGATGAAACAGACAATTAAACCCTTATTGAAAAGAGATTCTACCACCCCCCCTTCTTTTCTTTTATTTTTTTTTTCTTTAAAGCAAGGGGAAAATAATACTGGGAATTTAGAAACATGAATTTTTAAAACCTAATAAGCTACACTAACAATCTGCACAATTCCCTTTTGTTAAAATATTTATTTGGAAATGCAGGATTTGTGATGAGGGCAGGCTGGGTAAGCAGGTCTGAATGCTGCTTGTGCAGGGGGCTCAGTGGGACCCCCAAGGCCAGGGCTGTCCTTGGCCATCCTTGGCTCAGCACAGACACCCTTCCCCTCCCTGTCCCTCCACGTGTTGGAAAACAAGAGGCCATGAATTGCACAGTGCATTTATGAGGCAGGGGCTGTAAACCACCCTTTTACATCCATGGGGACAGAGAGAGAAGGAGCTGCATGAGCAGTCTGCAGGAATGGAGACCTGGGAAGTTCCAAGCCTGAAGCACTTTTCCCGGCCTTGCCAAACCCCCAAGTGCTCCTCTAGAAGTGCTCCCTGAGACCAACCTGCATCTGACAAAACATTTAGGTGCTTATAAAGAGACATATTCCAAGGGTTTGTTTTCCTGGGCACCTCCAGCCACACTTTCTATGTTCCTCACTGCAGGACCACGATGTCTGCTTTACTGTCAGTACAAAAGGACACTTAGAAACTTGTGGGGGGGAAAAAAAGGGCATTCACACGTTCTAAAAGGGAAGAAAAACCACTTTTCAGTAGTGGTTACACTTTGCAGTAGTAGATACAGAAGTAGTTTTAGGCTCAATTTCCTTTTCCTTCCCTTCTCACCTCACTCTTGTCCCAGTACCAAATACATTCAAACTGAACAACACTTTTCTACCAGCCTGCTTCATGCCTCGTGCTTTTCACTCATCTTTCATTAGAATTTTTTGCAATCCTTTTGACCTAGCCCACTTTTCTTCTCTCTCTGCCTCCCTTCCCTTATATTTTGGTTCCATGTGACTAAACTCCAGCCTTCTCCCTCTTGCTCTCACACACAATGCTATTAAAATTAAATCCTTTTGTGCAACTCTCTACTTTAATATAGGTCTTCAAGCCATTCCTGAAATCCCAAGCCAGTCTTTGTAAAGTCTTAGTTCACCTGAAGGCAAACTTCAGCACGTGGTTTGCTTCAGATAAGTACAGACAGTATTTACAAGGCTCCTTCTCCCCACCGGTACGGAGTTCACCTCCAAAGACTGCCACGTTTTGCTGCAGACTAACACAAAACGACCACACAAAAGATATGTGCACATTCCTTTCTTGCAACACAAAAACATGCACAATGTAAAATACAAAATAACAAAAAGGACTGGTCTGATTGAGGAGAATCAACACTGAAGGAACCCAGTGAAGAAATCAGTGCTAAACTGCCTCCCTGCACCAGAAATCCTGCTTTGCATTTACCATGGATGAAAAATGCTCAGACCTTCCTGAAAACATCAGTAGGCTCCCAGATACCAACTCGATGATGCCTTCCACTTTTGAAGGAGAGGGAGTTTAAACAACCAGATCCTCCACCACGTGCTCCTCCTACCTGGGAGAGGTGTCCCAGCTCCCTGTGTGCAGCAGAGAGGATGGACTTTACCTCATACTGAGCAGACCTTCTACCCATGAGCAGGAGTGAACACAAGCATTTCTCACCAGTCTCCCAAACCACCTCGAAGCCCCATCTATTTTCAGCACCCAGACAGTTCTGTGATCTTTAAGTCCTCAGCAGGCTGGAAAGTGGTGACAGAAGTCTCAGTTGATATGTACATGACTAACACACTCAAGGATATTCCTTTGGGACAACCAAGATAACAGCGCCCAGGGCAAAACTGTCAAGAGAAAGAGGGAAAGAGCTTCAAGGAAAAAAAGAAACCTCTATATTGAACTCACCAATCACCAACTACTCCTACAAGAATTGCTTTTCTTCCTTTTTTTTCTGAAAAATTAACTTTTCTTGGAACAACTGAAGATTATATCATCACCATTCGTCTCACCACTGTTAATTATAAGCACAAACAGAACGGGAGGAAGTTGTCAGGGAGAAGACACAGATAAGGCCATTGACTCAGGAGAGGAAAAGTACACCAGAACCTTGGGACTTGGACACTTCCCCCTCCCTATTTCTAGTGCCCAGCTATGATAAGCAGTAAGATACACACCAAAGGTGAGCATAACAGCTGTGATTAAACAGCTTAACTGCCCTGAGCTGCAACAGTGCTCCCCCTTTGCTTGTCTCTCTGCAGAGACATTGCCAGGAAACGGACCAGAAGAAGGGATTTGAAGGTAATGACTCCAATTCAGGAATAACCAGCACAGAGCTACAGCCCTTGGTGCAGAAAGGACCACTGACACATATTTCCTGTGGGGAGCTGAATTTAGGGAGCTATCCTCAAAAAACCTGCAATACATGGGAGTGGAGCCAATGTCCTGGTGAAACAGCAGCACAGTTACAGGCACAGCAGGAGGGAAACCCACTAGGAGCAAGCAGTGAGAAGAGAGCTCCTTGGAAAAGGGATGGTCAAATGCCCACCCTGGAGCTGGGTGTGAACAGCCAGTTCTCAATCAAGCTCTGTTTGATGAAGTGGGGAAGGGGGAAGACTTAAAAGAGTTGTTTTGCAACAAAAAGCCATGACTGGAAATCCCAATTTTGATACCGAAGCACCAGAAGAAGGAGTGACCAAATGCAGAGGTGTCTTTCCTACACTGTGAATTTGCCAGGCTGCCTCGACTTCCCTCTCCTCGGGTGCTGCGATGCAGCGAAAGCCAGGTGCTTTGTAAAATGAAAATGCTGCAGAAGCTCTAGGTGCAAATGCAGCATGTGCAAAAGCCTTTTTATTCAAACTGTGCTACTTAACGAAGTGGTTTGTGAAACCACTTTCGAGCCTTCAGCAATTTTCCCTGCTTGAAGAAATCATTTTACCATCTTCTTCATGGGTTGTTCATAGACTTCAAGCCTCTGAGTTCACCCCATGGTGTCACCTGCAAGGGCACTGCAGGCTGGGGATCACAAGTACAGCACAACTGGAAAGTTCATTTCACATATTGTTTCAGCCCCAGCACTTAATTCTGGGAGGAGGTGATTTTGCATCAGAATGAGACATACTGGGTACAAACCACAGATTACTTTTCAGAGGAGTTAATCTTCCTATCCATTATCTGGAGTAATTCAAAAAGCACAGAAAAAATGGAACTGTTCTTGAAGAAAGAATTCATGTTCAGGTAATTACAAATAACAGACACATCTGGTTATCTTAATTGTTTGGGAATGTCTCAATTATCTAAGAATGTTTTCATAAGGACTCAGAGACAGTAAAACTTTCTCACGGCAGATTGCATTCACTGATGAGAGGAAATTCAGTGGAGCTAAAACACTGGAGCGTGCTTAGACCCAGAGAGCACTTTCAGTCCCGTTGCCAAGGGGCTTTATTTGCCTCTAAAGTACGACAGACTATGAAGTGAGAAATGGAAAAGTCCCACACAGGCAGCAGCAGGCCCTTTCCCTGCTAGCTGCAGCTTTTCCAGCAGTCCTGTGAAAATGAAGGTGTTTTTGTGTCCTGATGGTTCAGCCAGAAAAACGACAGCAGTGATTTTTTAGACATCTGCCCCGAAGAGAGGTGAGTCAGGTAAAGGCCCTCGTCCTGCCTGAGGGCAGTGCAGGCGTTTGGTGGCTGGTGAGTGGCACCCCTTCCCTCACAGCTATTTGAAGTGTCTCCTGCCCAAGGGGAGTTCATTGCAGAGGAGCTTGGAAGCTCCTGCAAAGCTGAATTCACCTGCACGGAGCAGCGGCTGCTCATCGGAGCCCAGAGCCAAACCCCAGAGAGGGGGACTTTTCAAACCCCTCAGGCAGACCCTGGCCCCAGTGGAGCACAATGTTTCATCATGTAGACTGCAAAAATCAGCAGTCAGCCATTGGGAATTACCTCCCACAGCTCCAAACTGCCTGTGTGCAGAGAGGTGGCAGGCAAGGGAGAGAAGGGAGCTCTGCGCTTTTGCCGGGGTGGCTGTGCCCCACTGATGGAGCTGGGAGGGTTTCTCACACATCTGTCCCACAGTTCACCCAGCTCTTCCACCTGGGCCACAGCCACCCGGCTCTGATCTTTCCTGGTAAGACCTGGAGAAGCTCTCGGCTCCCAGCTTGCTCGTGCCTAACCAGCACCTTTGCGTGGCAGACGTGACTGAGGTGAAATCCTGTAAACTGGAGCGAATGTCCCCCCGTGGCTAATCACACCAGCCAGGAGGGGTGTGCCGAGGCTCCACACAAATCCCAATCAATATTTATCTGGCTGAACGTGCTAGCCGGCCGCATCTCCTCCACCTAATGCCCACTCCCATCCCCTCCACCCTGTGGGTATCAGCAGGAGGGAACCTGATGTATGCTGGTAATTATCTGCTGCTGAAAAGAAGTGTTATTTCTCTTATTTTTGTAATGCAGATCAATGCACATGTCACTACTGAAAAGCTGTGTCATTTAGGATGGAGCATTAACTGCTAGGAATGGATTTTGAAGCTGCCCACTTGTGGGTGGAATATTTTCTGGAGGAGTTGAGCCTTTTCAATGCTGAATTTCATTTATCCCACTGCCTCTTTAAGAGTAGTCGGTGGGGGAGAGGGTGTTTGAGAAAGTGACAGTTTGTCATCTCCTTCCCCAGCGAACTGGAGCTGGGGACAAAGTGGTGGCAGGGAAAGAAGCAAACTGGCACGGGAAGGTGAGTGGGGGACATGGGCTTTGCAGCAGCTCTGCAGCAGGATGCAAGGATGGAGACTCCAGAGGACAGAGGCTAACTCATGGGGGAGAGAAGGAAGGTGTTCCTGTGAGAAAAACACGGTGAGGCACCCAGGGAAAGAACAGAAGGAAGGCTTGAAAAAGGGCAAAAGCTGGATGCTACACTGAGAGAGGTGCAAATCTGGAAATCAACACACACACACAGACACCCACACACGCTCCTCCTGCCAAAATTGCTACCCAGGAGCTGTGCTAGCATGGACTATCCAAAAAGGGGACATTTGATTTGCAGTGAGAGGAAAGAGTTTTCCAAGTTTCCTTCTATTTTGCACAGGAATGAAACAGAAACTTCTCTGGATGCTTGCTCAGAAAGAGAAAACAAACTCTCCTTGTGGCCACCAAACCCCAGTAAAAAGAAGCACGTAATGGTCACACACTGGGGTTCACTGTGGTTTTTCACCAAGAAAACCTCAAGAACTGTCAAATGGCAAACTATCAGTTGACAGTCATGTAAATTATGAACTCCAGTTCCAACTGCGAATTTTTACTAACCCTCCTTTATACCTCAAGGACAACCTGGTCAGCATCAAACTGGAAAGCCACGCAGTCACCCTAAAATAAAGATTTCGGCAATGCAATTACTCAAGTGTTGCTATTCCGCACCCGAAATCATGAATTGGTGCTTTGACAAATGTGCGCCTCCCCGCTCACGCTGCACTCTTCCCTCGGCCACGCAGGTGAGGGTGTTGACAAACCTGAGACACACTGAGCATTAATAAAACGTGACCCATCCCTTTCCCCACTTGCTATTTGCCATTGTTGAAACAGGCATTTGCCTTACTTTACAGCTATGATTTTTAGAGCATATGTTCACTATGTACGGCTCCTCTTTGAAAGTTCTGTTACTCTTTGGAATTGCTCAAAAATGTCAATATTCTTTTGAGTACTTGATATTTACAGTTTGATATTTAAAGTGTGCAATTTGTTATCTAAATTGCATAGCACACATTCAGCTTCCCGACTGAATGACCTAACTTTTATGAACCTTCCCAGCTTTCACAGGAAAAGGTTTTGTTTAGACACGAAACACCTTTCCATGATTAGACAAATATCAGCTACCTCGGAAAAGCATTGCAAAAAGGGTTATGAACAAAGAGAAACAGAAATTATATTTAGAACTCCACAGAGATGCAAATAGTTATTCCCTCCTTCACCTACAGCCCATACGTAGTGCCCAGATTGTTTTTCTTTTTTACTGATGTTGATTTTCTTTTCATACTCAGAAAAGAAGACACATGGCTAGTTTGAAAGCTGATCAGATCCCTCGTTCATTTGAAAAGCTTATTTCTAAATAGTACTTGCAAATATGTGATGAGCATAAATTTGGAAACTGCTGAAAAACTAGTTCTGTGTGTCATAAGACAGGGTGTTGGGTTTTTTGCTGCGGGACTGGAGTATGAGGAAAAGCCAAAGTCCTGCCCAAAATCAACCCCGTGGTGACCAACCAAAGGAGGATTGGAGAAGCGGCATTTTCCTGGCCACATTCCATGTCCCTTTTCACTCGAGCAGACAAGTACATATGACCTCTTTGCAATGATTCAGGGTTTCAAAGCTGTCTCCTTAAGCCTCTTGATCACCACTTGTCCCTCCCCATTGACAAGCTAAGCACTTACAAGTTTTGAAGCCTCCTTGGCTCACTTTAAAATTTTCCTTTCCACATCTTATGCCAGCAGTTACCCAGAGGGAGAGAAAAACCTCACCATATCCATCCTTCAAAAAGTCTAACTTTCACTCTGCTAGTTCTAATCCATTATCTAGGCCCACTAATGTGTACTACATCATCAGAGGAGCAATGCTCTGATGATGTAGTACAGCCCATGTACATGTACATCATCAGAGTTATATCCTTCTGATCTGCCTGTGGGTTTAATAAGCATTCCAGATGGCTTGCTATGCCTGAAGCAAGAATGGATAATCACACAGCTCTACCCTCAAAACAATAATAAAATAAGGACACAGTAGCACAGGGGCTCGTGCCTGCCAAAAACATTCAATAGACTGTATAATACAATAGTCCAATGTGATTGGTGAGGCACATTTATACCCTCGCTGTTCACAGGTGAAAGGGAGCTGGTTTTAAATAAAACAGAGGTTACAGATCCCTGGTGTTGTTGTGGGTATATACTGGGGAGCAGGCGTGAGGCCCACAGCTGTACCCCCACTTCGCACCACGCCCAGACAGGAGGAGGGCGGCCAGAGCCTCTCCAGAGCCGTGCAGGACACGCAGTGCTAATCTGTTATCTCCTGGATTTGCAGGGTATCCATCAGCCCAGCTTCCAGCCATCACGCACAGCAGCAATAAGCGTCACCAAGCCTTTCCTACCCAAGTAAAATTGTTCCTTGGTGGGGTTGCTTGCAGCGAGTAACGTGAGCAGCGCATGCCTGCCTGCCGGCACTGCGACAGCCCTGCTGCCACGGCAGGGCTGCTCCAGAAATGGCATTTTCCAACCAGACACTATTGCCCCTGTCCTGCCACACTGCTGTGCCACAACCAGGCAAAGCACAGAGTGCCGCCCATCAGTCCCAGCATTATTAAGTACCTATAAAGTGTTTGGGTGGGGAGGAGGCTGTTATTTGTGTTTTGGGTTTTCTTGAAAAGCAAAACAACGTGCACAGTGAAAAAGAAAGAAGTTAAGAGATGGAGGCTCTGTCCTCGCCCTCCTCTGAATGAGTGAGGACAGGAGGAAGAAGGAGAAGCAAAGCAGCCCTTTGACTCAGTCCCCAGGAGTGCCCCCGTCCAGGAATCAGATCTGTGGGATGAGACACAGGCACGGTGGCACTCACCCCGTTCCCAGGAGTGGAGCAAACCCTCAGAGCTGCCGAAAGATGAGTTCAGGGATGCCTCACAATCAACAGAATTTCTGACATGAACTCTGGCAGGGATGGGATTTCCATCTAGGGTTCCAGAGAAAGACCAGATATCCAGATAGGCACAAGCGTACCCGTCTCTGTAGGAGGAAAAGGTACCTCATCCCAACTCCCAGCAGATTTAACTCGGAGAAGAGCAGCTCGCTGACGTCAACCATTTAGCGCACTGATGGATAATTTTTTCCCTGGCCAAACAAGTGGGTTCTACTTTAGCTTTAACATTAAACGCTATTAAATGAAATGAATACAGCATGTTTCCATCGTATGTGTTGCTGGAGCTGCTGTGACAGCTGAGAAGCTGCTAGGCATGATGTGTCAAGAAAATGTACCAGGAGAAAAGTACATGGAGCTACTGTCAAAAATACAAGCGGGTTTGAGAATGGCATCTCGGCTTCAGATGCTGTTGAAATTATTTTTTAATTGCATCTGTAAACCCTGGCAGATCTTTAAGGGTTAACTGCACACAATGTAATGAATTCAATAATGATGAGTTAAAAAAGGTCTAATTAGCAACTAACCACTTTATTATGAAAGGAAATGGTAATGAATTTAATAGCTCAAAATCATTAACAATATTTAGTTTGCTGGTACTTGTTCTCTATTATCCTCATTAATATGAACATTTAATATGTTTTAAAATGGATTTGTAATACTTTCTGTACCATGAGGTTACACTGACAAAAAGAGTGTAATTATTCTGTTAATTGTAATCTCTGTCTGTTTGTGCCCCAAATAGTAGCATATTTAGGTGTTAATAAAAAAAAAAAAAGGAGTAATTAAGGGAGGGAAGTTTAAAAATGTAATTAAACAAAAACTCTAAAACTGTAGGTTGAATCACTCTGAGTAAAAAGTTTTGGAAATGAGATCTCAGAAAAACAAGTTTCTTCTACTGAGATCTTTTCTCGTTAAAAAGAAGAATGGAGAAAGGAAATAGAAGCATTACTGTTCTTTATCCACAATGAATATTGAAGTGGTCCTTTCCCAAGCTGGAAAGGGCTCAAGACTGGATATCCTGGGACATCTGCTTGTGAGCAGAGTGTCCTGCAAGTCACTCTCCGACACTGTCCCACGAGTGTGAGATCACGCGTGTGATCTCCCCGTGTGATATCCTGTGGGGATCCAGTCACCTGGTTACTCCTAAGACACTCAAACCCCATAATTCATCTCACAGAATATCACATCAGTCATCCAACCCTCCCCAGATCTCCTGTCCCTCTGCTTCCAAATGTAAGTATCTTCATTTATTGCCCCAAACCTGCTCTTGCTGTCAGTGTTTATTTGGGCACTACCACCCCTTTTTTGCACCCACCTCTTCCTACTGCATCAGATTTTAGTGGCTGATTGTTACCAGTCAGGCCCCTCTAAGATGCCTCCCATTAAAATGAAATCAGCGCTCAACCTTCCTTAATGGCAGAAGGTTTCAGAGGAGTTCGCTCCGATTACTGCGAACAGTTGCCAGGACTCGCCCCCTCACCAGTGGGCAGAGCACCGGGAAGGATGGGAGGGCAGCATCCCGCCATGGATGCTCCATGGGCATGGGTGTTCCACAGACAGGCGATCCAGCCTCTCCCAGGGCGTGGTGGGGCTCCCCACACAGCACTTCCATCTCTGGAAAGCCACTTACAAGGCTAATTCAAGGGTAAGGCCCACAATCCCAGGAGGATCAGCATTATTCCTCGGAAATATTCCAGATCAAATCGCTCTGTTTAATCTTTGCGGCACACGGTGGAGGAGGAAGCAAGGGACACAGACCCACAGGAGCATTCACAATGGATCAGCCAACTAAGGACACAGCTGTCCATGTTTCCATGTCACTGTTCCTGCTCCAAGTCCTGGCCAAGAACCCCCATCCCATCCATATGAGCAGTCAGCTCATAACAGACCATTCTGTGTCTAATTTTTTTTTATCTAAGAAAAGGAACTAAAATAAAAATGGTGAAATTAAAGTGAAGCATCTCATTTGCCCACAAATGACATATTTCAACTTTCCATTTTATAGAAAAAAGTTGTGAAGGATTCTTTTTTTTTTAAACTTATTACAATTTCCAATTTTTTTTTTTGAATTGCCAGTGAAGAGAAAAATATGTGATTTGCAGAGCTCTAAAAATAACAAGTTAAAATAGTTTCTGCCTCTCAAAGGAGGCCTCTTAGTCCTATAATTTCTCCAGATTTTGCCTTTCAGGATGGGTATTTGAAAGAATGATATAATGTCATTTCTATAAGTATCGTCTCGTAATCTGCTGCCACTGTTGAAAATATAAGTTTAGAGACAGCTTGAGCAGAAGAAATACCAGCTCACCCAGCTATACTAAAAAAATAAAATAAAATATTTTAAGAAGAGGAACAGGATGTATATTCCAAAGGTGAGCAAACAGTGCCAAACATTTTTGAGGATCTTTCTTCTGATTTTGATCTCTGGCTGCATTTACAGCCCTTTTGTGTTTGTCTACTGCAAACAGTTCAGCAATGACAGTTACGGGGGTGTTCATTCCTAGAAAGAAAATTTTAGAAAGAACGCTCATATTTGGGCTGGAAGGCTGTTTACAGTATTTCACTCCATAAACAAAAAGTACCAAGTGTCCAGTCAGAACAAAGCAGTATTGCTAAAATTGCAGATATTTACCTTTAGCCAGCTAAGACGAAACAAAAAAAACCTATTAAAAATTCTTAAAACTATTAAAAATTCGAGTTACTATTAAAAATTCAAGTTACTCAAGCAAAAAAGAAAATCAATCCATCTTCTGCCTAATCCATCTGATCCATCACATTTTTCATTTTTAACTGCATCTGATGATCTTTGCTCAGCGGGGACCTCTCTGGCTCCCATGCCCAGGACTCACTGTGGCTGCAGGGATGCAGGAGAAGGGGTGGAAGGGGAAGATGGGGAGTGGAGCCTTGCTGCCAGAGGGGACCTCACCACAGTGCTCCAAGGAAAACGACTGTCTCCATGATCTCCAATATTAGCCCCTATTTATCCAACAGCAGCTCAGAGAGCAGCAAACATTTGTGGGCTGCAGGGAAAGAGGACGGAGGCAAGTGCCAGATGGAGGGGAAAGGGAGGCTAAAAAAGTGCTGTTGTGCTGGGAAATGGAAGAAGGTGGGGTGAAAAGGAACATTGTGTTTCAGGAATCATTTGCAGCATTTCAAACAGACTTGGGATGTGCACCCTGACTGCCCACTCCCATGAGCCAAGGCTGAATCCATGCAAGACAGCAGTGAGATTATTCTGGTTTGCAAGCTCTTAGCAGAGAGACTTTCAGGCTTCAGGAGCAGGCATCTAGAGCCATGTATGTTTGTAATTCAACCTCGTAATAAACCTTGACCCAAATTTGTGAGAATTTCAGGAAAGAGCCTTTTGCTTTGGAAAGCTGGACTGCCCTTCCTGGTTTCCTTCTCACATTCAACGTGACAAGAGATGACCATGTAAGAAAGATTCAGAAGTTATTGAAGGAAACTGAGCTGGTCCTTGGACCTTAAGTTCAGTTGGAAAATGGAAGTGTTCTTCTTGGCAATAGTGAAAACAGATGCAACTAGAGCCAGAATGTCTCCCTCTTTCCACAGAGGAAAAATGGCAGTGAAAGCCAAAAAAGAAGAAAAAAAAAATAAGTCTCTTGGTGCCAGCACGCCTCTGTTCTCTTCTGTATAACAAACAAGGAAAGACATAATATTTCTTCTCTGTCTTGAGGTTTTATTGACTGAGACGTAGGTTTGTGTCATGCTCACCTTTGCCTTGCAAGTGCACAGTGAAATGTGTGGTTTGTAGGAGAAGAGAGCTTCTTCCTGGTGGGCACTGCTGGTTCCCAGAGAGGGCTGCCAGCCGGCTTCCTCCAGGAGAGCTGCTACTCTTTAATCCTGGCAATTGCCCTCCTCATCCTACCCAAAAGGAGGATTGCATAGAGAGACGAACCTTTCCCCATGGAGTCAATCTCCTCACGAAATTATAAGAAAAGTTCTGTTGCAGAATGGGTGACCCTAACAGAATGAATCTCTCTGCTTTGGGAGCAACAGTGGAGAATTTGTCATTTACAGTCATTTTCCTAACGGAGGGCTCGTTCTTCTAGTTCTATTCCTTAGACAAGAGCTAACTGGAAAACAAACATCTCCTCCCCAGCCTGGGATGCCTCTCAAGCATGCAGATCCTGACAGCTCTCCAGAAGATGTGGTGCCCCAAATGGCTGCTCTTCAGGCATACCTGAACATGTTCATGTTTTAAAAAGGGCCTCCTGCAATTCCCAGCCCGGACGGTCTCAGCATTCCAGTGGCACCAGACAGAGGTTTTTAGCATAGCAAAGTCTCTCTGGACATATTTCCAAGCAAACAGCTGTTGTCATAGACAGGGACAGGAGAACCTTCATCTCCACATCATCAGGAGATTTACTGTCAGCACCTACCAAAGGTCTAAAAAGCCTGCTCATTTTATGGCTCACAAACTTGGGTTAGTCATTGAGCTCTGGCTGTGCGTAGAAAATCCTAAAATTTTCCTGCTCCAGCCTTCACCAAGGCAGGTTTCCCACTATAAATTCAAGTGATCCACCATCTGAACTCGTACATAAGCCCTTTTACTTCCTCCTCACCCTTTAAGTCATAACTACCTAAGCTAGAAGTAAATGACAAAGGTTTTGGTAGATCCTGAAAGAACACTGAAAGATTCCTCTCCCTCTCCGTAATTTCTTGTAAACAAAAAACACTCAATCAAGACTTGCTTAAGGCTCAGAGGTACATTTAACACCCAACAGCACGAAGCAAAGGAACAATACAACTGTGCATTTGGCAGTACACCACTGCAATAATTTCCAGGGTAAATGATCTGGCAATTTTAGCCACATGGATAATCTCCAGGCCAAGGTGGCTAAATTCAGCCTGGCCTGCATCTGACTGAAGAAATCTGTCACACGTTTACAGACACAAAGATGCACACTATCCCTGACTCCACCCATGGCATATGCCAGCCTCCATCCTTTGGGTTATCAAGGCTAATTGTGAGCCACCAGAAATACTCTGACATATTTGCATAGCGCTATCTTGTGAGCTGTGATTTATTGTACTAAAAAAGAACCTACAAAAAAAACTTTAGGAAGGAGAGCAAAGCCATAAAGTTGTCTCAGGCAACCAATTCAATTCCATTCATGTCTAATCTTTCTTTGCACACTGGTCATTATTAACTTTGTCCCTTTCTGGGCACCCAGAAGAGTCTTTTCAGCCTTGTTGTCATCTTAGGTATAAGCCAGGAGAAGGTGGGAACACCCAAAGAACATTATCCTCTTGGAAAGCCTGTAACACCACTGCAACAGCTCTACCCATGCAAAGCAGACCTTCCCTTCCAGATGTATCCCTAGGCAACCCCACTGCCAAAGGAATAGCTCATATCTCTGCCCCTTTTTTGGGATGATCCAAGAACAGTTTCCTCAAGCAGTCTAGCGTTTTGGTCCCTGCACGTGGAATTATTGAGCAAGGGCTGTGCTTGCTGAGATAGCACAAGCACGGTGGGACGCCAGACTCACTGGAAACAAGGTTTGTCTCATGTATTAAAAACATGGAAAATGTACCCCAAAGGAAGCACAAAGTGCACATCCTTCTGCTGCTCACTCGTGAAAAATCACAGAAATGCTGTGGTCCCACCACCCACCACCCCAGCACATCCTATTGAATTTAATAGGCCATTACCAGCTTCATGCTGCCTCCTTCAGTTCCCAGGGGAACCCACCAGTGACTCACAGGGCATTTCCAGAAAGTCTATGGAAAGCCTTTCTCACTGTCTTTGTAATTCCAGAGGCTTTTAAAAGAATTTCTTCAAAGCCCTAATGCATTCCTTTACCTTCCAGAGCTTTGATAGTGTAGGTCTTCTCCACAAAGCCCAGCAGGCAGGGGTTGTGCTCCTGGCTCCTGCACCAGCAACCCTGGCTGCATTCCGCAATCCCAGTTTTAAACTTTTTTCATACATTTGTTATTTGCAGGGTCTGACACGGGAATGGAGCTGGCTGGTGGCAAAAGCTTGCATTTTTTCCTTGAAGAGGTCCATATTAACAGATCAAAATATTGCTGGGGGTTTTTTAAATAGCTTAAAACACGTATTTTTATAGTAAATACAGGGCAGTGGTCCAAGCCTTCCATAGTCAGTGAAATGAGGCACTTCTGAAAGATGAATTTGGTGTCACGACCTTGACTCACTCTCTGCACACAGAGGAAAAATTGTGAATGTGTCACATAATGTCTTTTAACAACGTTTATGTCTCCTATTAGTCCTGCACAGTATTGCCATATACATCTCTGTAACCACTGTACTATACTATATACATACATGAAATCCACAAAGGCATCCCAAACACTCTTGGGTCATTTCCACATTCCTGTATGCAGGGCAGGAATTTCAGCACTCTCTTGATGCAATCCACAACAGCCCATCCCATAACCTGTTTTTTGTTGGCAGCCTCCTAAAAGCATCAGTCTGCATTTATGAAATCAACTGCAGCCTGTTGCTTATGCCTCGGAGTAGAAGGAAAACCTCGACTTGTCCCAAGCACTACTTCACCTGGCATTTGGGTGGTCTCAAGCCAAGACCATACAGAAAAGGCTACAGAAAAACACTCTGTTTAATGACATAAGCAGTGTTTTTCTTGAATCACAGGCAGTGGAAATTTTGTCTCTGATTACCAACAGTCTAGGCTGAACACACATCAAAAAAAGACTGAAGGAAATGTTTTGGAGGGAGACTGTAACCTGTCCACTCATATTTTGATTTCTTAGGACACTCCTGACGATGTTCGGCTGTTTGCTTTTCTACTAGGAAGCATGGGAAAGCAGAGAGCTCACGTGATTTGAACACCTCCTGTGCTTCAGTTTTCTCCTTTTTCTCTGCTCTCCTCATTTCTTGAGGCTTTGAGCCACAGAAATCTTCAGGAAGGTTTATTTTTTCTACCTACAGAAGCTTTACCCGTTAATGAAAGACTCATCTAGTAAGTTGACATCATCATGTTTTCATAACCCACTATTCCCTGAATCACCCTGATCCTCAGCAGGGATTTTTTTTTTGGATTAACAAAGTTAGTACTAAGATGAGCATGCTACTTGTGACAGTAAATTAGTTCCTATTTAAGGTTTCTGATTAAGTTTGGTTAAGCATCCGAAGAGGGTTTTTAACTGTTTCAAATGCAGGATGAGAATCACTTCCAAAGAAGCGGAAGCACAAAAAGCCACTGTGTTCCTCATCTATGCGTCCACACCATCCCTGCTGGGGGAAATGTTCAGACACCTCCACTAGGATGGCTGGAGACAGTCCCTACCAGGGCATATTTTGAGAACCTTGCAGGGCAGTATCTGTTCTAATGAAGAGCAACCAGACTTCTTTACTTCCTTGAAAGATGCACTGTTTTATACAGTTCCACCACACTGGGTCTTCTCTGTGCAAACACTCACAGTCTTGTCAAACCTGGCCAAGAAACACTCTTGTTTCCAAGAAATGGGGGTTTGCAGCTACCAGCACAGAGTCATGCAAGAAAAAAGAAAAAAAACTAAAGATAAACCCCAAAAAGCAACAAGAGCACAACTCCTCAGTGCCCTGCTACTTTCAGCCTCCAACAATTCTGTTTAAAAGCACAGGGACAGCGCAAACATACCCATCTCAATTCTCTCATTTTAAACCCGGTCAGAATTAGCACACTGCCAGTATCCAAAGGTGCAGACCTTGCTGCTCTAAACCTCCTAGAGCTGTATTGCTCCGGGAAAGGACAGGAACCATAAAAAGCCTTAGCTGGGAGGCAGCTTTTATGCTCATGTTCAGGCCTCTAGTAAGTTGTCCCACAAAATGTAATGAGACCTCCTGCTTAGCCAGGGCTCTGATTTCCATAGTTTGTGCCTGCAGCACTCTAGTATTTTATAAGCCATATTAACTCACCTCTTGCACTGGGAGGTTGGGGCAGTGGCACACTGTCTAATAATGGAACATATTTGTTAATACTAATAGACATTTGTAAAACTACCACATGGCTTCAGCCTTCGAGTCAAAGCACAGGATGCTTGCTAGGCTTGTGAAATGTATGATGTAAAACTTGGGATGTTTTGGTTACAACATATCTCATTTATTTTTACTGTCATCCCCCTCCCTGGTATATAATACCTGCTGCATGCAGAGTGAAATATTGCAGATGTTTTCAAAATAATTCCGGGCTGGTGGAGAAACCAAAAGGTCTCTTGTGCGTAAGGTCTGGTTATTTTCAATTCAAAACAAGTAGGTAACAAAGTTTCTGTGTGCTGGTATTTTAAAAGGCCTGGATTCCTCTGTGCTGACTCATACTTGCACTGCCCACCCAAAAACTCACCTCTGAGAACTTTGAGAGAGACTTCAGCCATTTTGATACCCTCAGGATTCAGGAATGAAGAGTAAAAAGATAAAACTAGTTTTAACTATTCATTAGTTTTTGGTACTTCAGATAATTTGTGCAATGGCTTCAGGGGTTTAATTGAATCACTTTTCCCACCTTGTCTTAATTTTAATTATGCAGCAATCATTTTTACCAACCTGTGCAAAGGAGCCATATGAAAATGTGACATATGACAATACACATTTACCTAAGCTCTAGGACTACTCTGACCTACAGGCAATTAGCTACTGCCTCCAGCACTCAAACGACCAATTAAAGAGTTAACAAAATGCCCTCCAAATCACCTACATGTTCAGGTTTTTGGACTGCCATGAACATTATACTTCAACTGATATAATTTTTGACTGACTGATTTACTAAGTCTGCATTGGCTAAAATTCTTACAGCCATGCCTGTAAAACCGAAGAATCAGGTTTTATGAGGTGCTTTCGTTGTCATTAAAGACGATCCCACCTTAGCCCTTTCCCTAACAAGACAATCTTGCAGCAGTCATTACAAAATGTGATCCCAGCTTGTCATCAGGGAAAAAATGGCTTGCTAGGTCAATGAGGACTGCACTAAGTTCATCTGAAGGATGTAAGACATCCGTCTGCATGGCTAGCAGCCAAGAACAAAAAAATTAAAGAGCCACAAAGGATTGGGGTTTTTTGGACGACTTGGCTCCCTAAGTTTTACAGGTAGCCCATTCCAGAAATCCAGAGAGATTGAATCAGTAGTAACAAATGGATGCCTTTGCATCTCCTCATGATTTACAGCGTACCAGTGAGCATTTCATCGCAGACAGCAGATCATCAACAGCCAGAAGTGCACAGCAGAAATGACCCCAAGACAGACAATTTCAAAGAAAAATGCATTCAGATGTGTGCTTGCATGGGAATAAGGGAGATCCAGGATGCTGCTAATTATACCAACTGAGGGAGAAGTGAAGGGTGGTAATCTGCCCAGGAAATCCCGAGTTCCAGTCCTGCCTCCAACCATAACTCAAGCTGTGGTTTTGTATCTCCTTTCCTCCCTTCCTCAGCTGGCACTGGGGTTTAACAAGAGCCCCTGACATATATCCCACATGGTGCCACAAGGACTGACATTCTGAGAGTGCTCTGAAAACAACAAACGGTCTGGGTGACCACCAGAATCTCACATACTGGGTAGCCTCCCATAATGTAGAAAGAATGCCTTCTATGAGCAATGTGGTTTCATGATGGTACCTCACAGGCAGAGGGTGATCTGCAAATCCACCATCATGATTCCACGCAAGGAAGGAGTGACTCGACAGTGAAAAATGCTGATCAAGAGATTGGCACCGACCTGAGACTTGCATGCAGATCCTCAGCTGAGCTAGTGCTGTTTCTCTGAAGCTGACTGACATCACAGACTTCACACCTGGACGGATCTTTTCTGGATTGGAATACAAAGAGTGGAGTGTTACTGATTTTCCTTCTCTGGCCACAAAGACCCCAATTCTGCCCAGATCTACAGGTGAGGCCTCACTGGCTTTGCAGGGCCCAGCAGGTGCTGCTCTCCTGAACCTGAAAGCATGCTGAAAAGCCAGCCCAAAGGCCACCCCAATCTTTGGGATGCTCCCAGAAACTGAAGGTAGAGCTAACCAACCCAGAATGGAATTTCTTTTCCACCCCCTGCACTTTCATTACTAAGACAAGGCCCATGGGGCATGTTGGCCAAACAGCTCCTACACAGACATGCAGGGATGTGAAGGGAATGGCACCACAGAGAGAAATGAATCAGCCCAGTGACTTGGGGCTACTTGTCTCCTTTCCACCACGTGGGAAACCAGTGCCTGGCAACAGCAACCTGAGTGCTCCCATTTTCCAAGCCAGTGGCTTCAGGGAGCATCGTGGAGGTGGCACTCTGGGCCTTCCAGGGGTTGGGGAAATCAATATTGGCAATGTGAAGGACACTTCATGACAGAGTCATAAAAATGGTGTTTTATCAGTGGAGGAGACAAGAGGGAAAAGAGGCAGTTATAAACTGCCAGGTAGAAAAAAAAATAAACTAAAAAAAAATATACAAAAAAAAACCAACCAACCACCACCGAAACCAAAAATAAAGACAAAAACACCAAAAAAAAACCCCCAATAACAGCAAAACAAACCAAAAAATGAAAACAAACCAAAAAACCCAGCCAACCCACAAAACTCCCAATGCATTATTTGTTTGGCTGCATTTTCTGCAAAGCCCAGTGAACAAGAGTGAAAAAAGCAACTGTTTGACATCCAGAGCTGCTTTGCTTTGAAAAATATGGAGACAAACTTAACAATGAAGAGTCGGGATTCCATAGGGTTGTTTATGTATGGAATACAGGCAAATGCATACGATTATGTAGAAGTGTGTCTGTGTGCAATGTAGCATTAACACCAATTCTTACAGCCTCATGAAATGATATATTAAAAAGAAAGAGAGGAAGAAAGGAAAAGCAAGCTAGATTTTTTTCCCCTCTTTTTACAAATATGATGCAGTTTACAGAAGCATGGTCCTTTTTTAGGAAGAATTCTAAATGCATCATTCAAATATTGTTTGAGCTGAATACATGATATACATATCATGAATACATATAATCACAGCACGGTCTTTTGTGGAAGTTCTGAAAATAGCAGTGGAAAAAGCTGACCATGAGTTTCAATCTAAGGATTTGCATTTGGTTAACATGTGTGAACCGACTCCATTCATCCCATCCTCAATGGGAACTCTCCTGCTGCTCCAAATGGCCAAGCTGAAAAGTTTGGCCTGGATGGCAGGAATCATTTTGTGGGGCTGCTGTCAAGGACAGCACCTACCAGGTGAAATTATGGGAAGGAATTGGGGAACTCCATTCTGCTGAAAAAGCCTTACAGGTTATATACCATAACAGCTACTGCATTGCAACTGCTGGCAAAATATGTGACAAGTTCAGTTGTAAGTTATCTGCTGATTTTCCTAACCTTTTTCCACCAGGTCCCCCGTGGCAGGAAAGCTTAAGTTCACTGAGAAGGCTCAAACTTCCTTCTCTCCATCTCCAGTCTTGCAGGCTGTAGCTTAGTTTCTCTCGCTTCTCCCACTGCAGAGTGTTGGGGACAACCAAAATAGAGATAAATCAGAGAAAAAAGGGCAATTAGGCAGGTGAGCTTCAGAATCTCCACAGCCCCTCTCTGCTCTGCTGGGAAGAGGGGAGGTCTGTGCCAAGGCTGTCCGGAGGTCAGAGGGGACATCCCTGCCCTCTGCAAAACCTGTGGGAGCGAGGGAAGCTGGAGGATGCGGGAAGGGTGGCAGGGAGGGCTGAGTGCTCTAAGTAGCATGTTTCCTAGGAAACCTTCGACAGCAAATATCACATTAGTCCTGCCTTGTGGCCCAGCTCATGTGATGTCAAGAACAATTTCTCACAACTCAGCTCAGAAGGTTAGCAAGACTTGGTGAAATGTTCAGTGACTCTGGCCTGGCTTTCCAGCTGGGAACAAAACAAGAGACTGAGGGTGTTTGCATTGTTTTGGAGCTTTGTGACAAATTCCTAACCAAACGTTTTATTATTTTTATTCAAACTTTATGGTATATTTCCCTCACAGCCTCACAGATTTGCAGTCTCACCCCATTGCTATGTTTAGTCTCAGGGAACTTCATTTAACAAAAGAAAGAAAAGAAAAATGGAAAAACCAGCAATCTCATGGAAAGCCTTGGAACACTTAGATCACCGTTCAGCTCATGCACCGATTATAAAAGCTCCGTCATAGACTTCTGGCATTACAAAACTTTGTTTACAACTATCCTTTCTAATTTCTGTCAGCTGCAGCCCGAAAATATCTATAGTCTAGCAGATTTAACAAAAAAAGACGAAAGATCTGGCAGCTAAATTCAGATATGAGATACATTCCAGCCTCCAAGAGGGCTCCCAGCAGTGCTTTGGGCTGGGACCCAGCACCTTGGGATGGGTCTGGGGGCAGAGATGCAGAGTTTTGGTTCTCAAGGCTGCACAACATTCTGATGTTGAGTATCTGGGGGGCTGTGTGGTACCACAGACCTCCCCACAACATACCTGTTATGCACAGTTTGTCTTCCCTGATTTCCTGCAAACCAGCCCAGCTAGAAGGTGACCATGGTGTAGTGCAGAGAAAAAGTCCCACGTTGCTGCCATTCCTGCTGTCTCCACATTTGTGACTTCAGTGGCATCGGACTTCTAATTTTTGAAGAGAAAAGGTACTAAATCTGAAAAAAATCTTCCTCTGGTGACATACTTCATCTCATACTTAGCGAAATATAAAGACCTCTTTAATAGAAAGTAATATATTTAAACAAATTAAAAATAGCCCCACTAATTTCTTTTTAATCATAAGCCAACTTAGGTGTTTGACCTCTTTATTTCCTTTTGCTGCTTCTCATCTTCAGTGATTTGAGCCCTCACATCTACAGGTTTTTTTTTTTTTTTTCTTCCCAGGGAAATAAGCGATGAATACAAAAAGAACAAGGCTGCTTGAGGTACCTGAGAAACACCAGCATTGAAATAGGCCCATCACTCCCTTTCATCCCATTTTAGGTACAGGAGGCCTGATGGATCAGCTTTTCCTCCAGGAAAGCCAGGATTAAGGGGGTCAGGTCAGCAGTGTGAGAACGCCTTTAAGAGCAGTGTGGGAATACAGGGCTCCCTTATTAACACGTTAATGTACTGAACCCAAAGCTCATTTTAACAAGATGGAGACAGCTGAGTCCTCCCCCGTCAACCCAAACCTGTGCCCTCAGAGCTGCTTGATACACCAAGTGACAAATCTCCTGGAAATCCCATAAACCAGGGCAACCACAACATTAGGATTTACTGACCACTGCAAAGGTTTCTCTGAAGATCCAATAGCAGAGGTTTAATCAGGACAGCAAAGGCTGAGGTTACAGCAGGTGGAAACACACCTGAAGGCTGAGGCCCCTTGTCCCACCAGCTGCTCTGCCCAGGAACAGCCCTCACGCTGGGAGATGGCACCTGCCCGTCCCTAAACCCCTCATCCCACAGCCCCAAGCCTGTCTGGCCGCAGCCCACCTGTGCTTTCCTCCTGCCTCGGCTGTTCCCAGCCGTCCCGAATCCTTCCACCCTCTCCTCAAGATGGCGGCACCTCCGTGAGGGGAGGCGGGCGCCGCCCCACGGCTCCCGACCACCGCGCTGGGGAAAGGCGCTGCGAAATAGCCATTTACTAAACTATACAAAATACTTACTGAATAATAATACTCTTAACAAAATAATTAAAATTTTAAAAGCCGTTTCCTCTCACTGTCAAAGCTGGTGCTCTGATCTTTCCCAGCTGACAAAACCACGCTGCATTTTTCTCCCCACACCTGTCTCCTGCCCTTGCACACACCTGTCATATCACCCGAACGTGTAAATGTTTGGGGTTTTTGTAAAGTTAATTCCATCCCAGAGCAGTAACAGATCTCATAACACTTTCAGCAATGCTTCTTGTACTTTAAGGACCTGAACAAAGCAAGATTTAAACCCTGGTCATGCATAAATAGCCATATCACCATCACCTGAGACACCTGGATAAACATTCCCTCTTTCTTCCCAGCTCCCGACGATGAAAAGCAACACCTCACCCATGGGAGGTGCAGACAGAACCTTTGGGGTCCCTACCACGTTGTCACCTGCTTAAGACCGGGATGGGAATGCAAAGAGCCGGATTAATACCAATGCAGACCAAAACAATATCTCAGTTTCTTACAGATAAATGATTTGGAAAGAAATATCTGTTCTTATCGTGAGGAAAGATCTATAACTCACTCTTAGCCTTTCATCACCAGGAGGAAATATACTGCAACTTGCACCAATCCATTATCTGTTCTTATTTTCCTCCATCCAGGTATTTATCTCTCTGGCTTCCCTCTTTATCAACCCAGGCACCCGTGATCACCCAAGCGCAAGGTTTGTGTGGGGCCCAAGCCCGCCCTCCCACTCGGGTGGGAGTCTGCTCTTCTCTGGCCAGCAACAATAAGGATACACCCTGCTTTCACACTCTCCACGGTTTTCCCTGTCTGCAGCTGAAAACCCATCCCTTATGTGTTGTCATTTTGTCGTGACGGGACGCTGGGTGGTTAAAATCTGCATGGCATCGGTCTCAGCGCTGTAAATCTCAACGTGAGGGGCTGGAGCTGAGCTTTCCCCCGAGCCTGTACATGTCCCAGCCCAAGGTTTTAGGTCAGGCATATTTTGAATTCCAGCTTGTTAGAGTTACTGGCTCATGCACCCGTCTCCCCTTCAGCTCCCAGAGAGGATCGAGGGCCGCTTCCAACCCTTGCCTCAATGGTTTCCAATCTAATATTGGGATTAAGATTTGCAGGTACATTTCTGCACAAGGGCACTAACCCGTTCACTCTGATTTTTTTTCCCAGAAGTGCTAAGATCCCTCCATGTATACATACATGTGCCTGGTGAAACACAGGTCTCTAGGATTTTGAGGTAAGATCGAATTTCAGCATTGATAGTCATTCATTCAGTCACAGAGAAAGATACATGGACTTCATCCTGCCCGAGCGTGAAAGCTATTTTTTTCCAAGGCACATTACATGCTGCAGCCAGCAACTGGCTTCCCAGCCTGGGACATGTGTCCTTTGCAGAAGATTCCCCTGTTACATCAGCTTCCAAGAAATCTTCCAAGTGGGAAGGTGTCTGATTTTTAGTTCAGCACTGGGATACTACTACTACTAATAAAAAGAGTAAATATTTTCTGCTATAGCCTGGAAAGAGTTTGCCAAAATTTGGGAGTTTGAATAAAAATAGCTACACGTCCACATCGGTTAGTTTCTCTTGGAAACTTTAAAAAAAAAAAAATTTTTTTGATAGCTTTACCCTGCACTGCCCAGCCACATTAAGCCACAGTAAACTACATTCTTATGGTTGTCATAACATTTTGCCCTGTGTTGCTTGTGACGCGAATAATCTATTGAGATACATAAGGTGCAAAGTGCTGCCTTCCTGTCTCTGAGTTCCTGCAATCTCCTGTAACAACCCCGTGCAATTCCTGCTGGAGTGGTGCAGGAACAACTCCCTGCCACTGCCAGAGCTGACCAGAGGGTCCGGGGCAGCAACTCTGGATGGGCTTGGCCCCAACTATCAGGGCTGTGGGGATCAACCTTCCTCCCGCTGTGCTCCCCCTCCTCCTCCCCATCCCAGCCTGTCATCAATCTCACTAAAATGACAGCAGACAAATGTTAGCCTTTGCAAAGATCAGATGAAATCTATGGCTCTAGGGCTGCTCACCAAGGAGCGGGGCAGGCTACACCAGACACGGGCACCAGCAGTCACCTCCTCTGCATCAACCCGCTCAAATCACTTTGGCAGCCATCACAGTCATCTTCCACGGGCAACCTGAGTGCTCAGATAGATTCTGACAAACTTTAATGCTTCAGCCTCTCCACAGAGTTGGGGTTTTGGTATTTTTTTTAGAGCAAGATTGCTCATTCAAAACTGTTTTTGGGGAGGAGGGTTTTGAGGTATGTTTGGGGTGATGCTGGAAGCCACCCCACCAGCAGCTCAGCAGTGCAAAGAATTGGGATTTATTTGGGGTTAGTACATTTGTCCCTTACATGCTCTGTAACCTGAATTTTGCTAGCCAAGGGGAAGGGAGAGAAAAAAAAAAAGAAAAGGAAAAAAAAAAAAGATTACTCCATGGCATAAATATGCTGTATGTGCCCTTGTCTCATGCAATTTCTTTACATCGATGTGCAGGAATATTTATCCCCAGTAGAAATGTTTAACTAATCTGGTAAATGTCAAGCCATATGGTGTACATTGTAAGGATTTCATCAGGCCTTTTTAACTCTTTGTGAAAGTCTCTCCCTCTCTTTCCCTCTCCTTGCTTTTTTTTCCTTTTTTTTTCCCTCCTCCTCTTTTTTTTCTTTGTTGCTGCCCTGCCAGAGCCTACGAGGAAGGAGATAGAGCAGGGAGCGTTATTACCCACAGTTAGATCAGGGATGTGATGTTCATGGTGAACAGTAACAAGCAGCATTAACCAGAAGTGCAGCTCATGAGGGGCCTTTTCACTGGGCGAAGAATGTAATTTTTATCAGCAGTGACCTGCAGGAGAAGATCGCTAATACTTTTTTAAAAACAAACTGGCCACCCCAACAATGCACAAAATTCCCAGGGGCTACCTCATCTCTTATCGCTTCCTTTGAATAATCAAGTCTTTACAACAAATAAACTGCAGTTTTGCAGCACTTTCAAGTAAAGGAAGCATTTCTGCACTGTAACTATCTGGTGTATCTCCCAGAAAGATAGAGTGCAATTTACAATAAGCAATATCAAAAAAGAATAAACCGTTATGTTCGTGCCAATCCTTATTCATGGTTTTATAACAAGACATATCTGTTTTCTTCCTATAAATCTTGACTCTATTTTTAGAGTTTGCAAATAATGACTCCAGTCTTTGGCTGCCTGCCACTTCTGTGAAAAACTAGAATAGCCACAGTGCAAGACTATAATATTTAAAAAAAAAAAAAAAAAAAAAAAAAAAGGGGAGAAAGGGAAAAACAAAAAGAGAGGGATTCTTGCTGAACTCTGTGTATTTCCTACCAGGGCAGGCCTGTTCAAGATCGTGATAAGTGATGCAGGAGCGCAGAACGTGTCAGGGAAAGCAGGAGCAGCGTGGAAATCTGGCTGAACTTCCACACCTATCTCTGAATTCTTTTGCCTAAATCAAATTGCTTGTACCTGCACGGGCCCTTTGCTGCATCGCAGGCAGAGGCTCACACCCAGCAGGGCACGAGCCAGCCTGGGCTGCTCTCCTGGGCACCACTGCTGCCTTCCCCTCTTAGGGGCCACCAAACCTGCTCTTAGCATCTGCTGGTGGACACAGCCTCTGAGGGCAGGGGATTACAGAGCACTTCTCGCTATGGTACAGCTCAGGAATGAAAAAAAACCCCGCCAGAAGAAACTACCACCTTCAGCCGAGGCCTCCGGACATTTTAGAGCCGTGGCAGGCTAGGGAGGGGGAGCTGCAGGTCAAGGAAAGGATAAGATCTGGGTGGCTGGGGATGGGGAGGGAGAAAGAGGAATGTAATGAAGGAGGTAGAGAGGGAAAAGCAGGGAAATGACAGCATTCAGATAAATTTAGCTCTGAATCCAAACTTCAGGGGGAGGGGAGGCGTTTCCTGCCCCAAACCTCTGAACTTTCTGAGATTCTCCCATATCGCAAGTGATTTACCTGTAAAAAGAACTGCAAAGTGGGGGGGAAAAAAAGAGGGAGAAAATTGAAATAAACAGTTCTCTGCTCTTTAAACAATCTTTCCATCCTACTCCTCCAGGGTCAAATGTTCAGGCATAAGAACACAAACAAAAATAAAAAGGAAGGAGATAAAGGAAAATCACTTTTATAAAGAGGATCTTTACACAAGTGCATTAGCCCCAGTTTTCATCAGTGTAACAACAGTATATCAGCTGTTAACACAAAGTGCCTTCCCCCCATACCTGCCAGTTCCCTAACTCCAAAATATTTATTGGTACATTATTGGAAACCTAACATTTTATCACTATTAAGGACATTATTAAGGCAAGTAAAAGTACAACAACTATCAGTGTAGTTATCTAAGCTTTGTTATGTATGTTTTGGAAAAAAAAAAGAGAGACCAGGCTAAGTTGTAAACACACCAGAAAAAGGAACAAGACAACAAATTTTTAATTAATAATTAATCAGAAGCACCAGCCCAAGACTTTTACTGTGAAAGCCATCAGATGAATGTATCTATTAGCCATGTATATGAATATATCTTTTTTTTTTTTTCATTTCTCACACTAATGTGTTTCTAATACCAGCACTATCTGGCTGTATAGACAGCTTATGCCTGAGCATCCTCTCAGCATTCAGGAAGTTGTTGACAAAGACTCCTGCAATAGCCTGTCTGATTTTGTGTTATTTCCTTTAATTGAACCAGTAAGACCTGCACTCCTGACGTTTGCTCAGAAAGCTAATTTGAGGTTAGGGTAGTCTGAAAGTAAGAAATGGGGAGGGTATTTTTAAAGCACAGAAACGTTCCTATAAGTAATAGAAGATAAGGATCAATTTTAGCCCCAAACCACTCTGCTCTTAAAGAGATCTGTGGAAGGACTTTGGTGAGACAATACAGTCTCTTAATTTCAGAAAAGTTAAAATCACTCAGCTTTGTCTTTGTACTGAGTGTTTTAGGGCTTGTAATAAAGATGATGCCCATGACTTTGAGTCCTTGGTGTCTTCACAGTCACCCAGTAGGACATTCAGAATTCCCTTAGGAAAACTTACACAAGAGCATAAAATACGTCCTGCCAGATAAATGATTCTTTGTGGTTCTTGTATTATTCTGGTCTGGTACTGAAGGCTGCGATACTTAAGCCCAGTGCAGTGCAGGGAATGAATGAGACAGGCTCCTCAGTTCTCAACCCACCAAAAAAAAAAAAAAAAAAACAAGACAAAAAACATTAATAATTAACCAGAAGCACCAGCCCAAGACTTTTACTGTGAAATCATCAGCTGTCCTGAATCCGTACTCCCTATCAGAGGAAAAGAGGAAGCTGAAGACCAGTTAAGTTAACTGCACTGCCCTTCTGCAGTGCTGTACACAGAAAATTCCTGTTCAGAGCCACAATAACTTATTTCCCTCAGCTGCAACGTTGGAATGGGGCTGGGCGAGCTGTCCTATACAAGGACACCCACCAAGTCAGGGGGAACACTTCACGCAGCAGGTAAAAGACCCAACAGTTGCTGCTGCAACGTAGATTTAAAGGCTGTTCCCTCTATTTACACGTGTAGATATTGTAGTGCTGCTATGCAAACAGTTCTCTGTGGACTTTTGCTTGTGGATTTTATTATAACACATTCCTGACTACGAATGGCACCTTTTCCTCTGCAGTATCTGCTGCCGTGCCCTTTGTGTTTTACCTCCTGACTTCTCTTCTGGTTTTGTTACTTTTCTTGCTGGCAGCGTTTAAAAAGTAGGAAATGAACTTTCCCTTCTCTTCTCTAAGTGATGCTCGCGGCATGAGAGCTGCAGTTGCATTGTATTCCCTGAACTTTGCAGCCACTGGAAACACGAGCAGTATGTCAACTTGTTCCTGTCTTTGCGAGAGAATTCAAGGTCAAGCTGACCAGTGAACTCTCGTATTTAAGCAGAGCAAGTCAGTGCTGGTGCGCAGCGGCGGCAGTGCCTCCGGGAGAGATGTTAACCCTGTGCTGGGGCTGCGGCCAGAGCGGCCGTGCCGGGCGGGCGGAGCATCACTGCCGCTGTCAGTGCGGGCCGGCCCCGCCGCACATGGCCCGGGGCCTCAAGTGTCCCTCGCCGGCACGGGAGGCCCTCAAGGGGTTAATACATGCCATTCCCGAGTTCAGTGAAGGGACAGGCAGAGCCGAACAGCGGGAATTTCAGGATGTTAATAGCCTCTTCTCTTCCGATTGGCCCAGAACGAATGCAGGGTACAGTAAATTGTCCTTGTCAGCTTAGCTCACATGATGATATGCTTTATTTCTAGACATGCCTTGAATCTGTCCCTTGAATTTATGTTCAGAAAATAAACACTTCCAGACGGCAATAAAGCATTCAGTTGTAGCTGGCTGTTGCTCAGTCTCAAGCCAACCGAAGCCATTTACTTCAGAGTTTCTAGAGCTTGCAAAGCTTTGGCTCCCTCAGTTCCTGCTCACGTTAGCAAGTGTCCCCCGTTCCCCACCCTCAACCCTTGGATTTGAGAGGATGTCCCAGTGAAGCTCCAGAGAGTTTCACTTGGTTTCCATGCACCATCCTGAAAGATGACATCAGACCACCTCATTCACACACACAGACCCTCCTATCTTTTATGGCAGGCAACGCTGAGAGGAAAGAAAATAAAATAATTAATGGCAGCCAGTTGCAAAATAAAGATATCAATGATTCAGGATATGAATTTCCTACCATAAAAAAAAAAAAGGTAAATTAAACAGCTGTTCCATTTGTGCCTGATGTGGCTAAGGAAACAATTGGTGGCTGGCTGATTTACTGATTAGGAAGGTTGTATGCAGTAATCTCCAGGTGTTTCTGAGAAATGCCCAAATAGAGCTGCAGTGTTTGTTTGCAACCAGTAATTTCATGGCTATCCCTTCCCTCCTCAGTTCCCCTCAATAACACCAGTTTATAACTGCATAGTTACAGTATAGGGGAGTTTGGCAAAAATCAATGGTAAATGCACATAGGAGACAACAAAAGAGCAATACAAATAGAGAAAGCCTCGTTACAGCTTTAGTTTATTAGAGGTGTGTGGATATTAAAATGCTTTCTTCAACCCAAAGGCAATAGAAGAAAAAAATACTGGGTTGTATCCACCACATTTAGGGTTGGGCAGCCAGCACTCAAATATTATACCTGGAACAAGCTGGAAGAGCCCCGTGCATAGGTGGGTTTCGTTTTGCTCCTGTTTCACATGACACAGAATTTCTGCTCAAGTCTATTCCTACCGAAAAAAGCCCCCACAGAGGAGCCCATGTGGGGCCAGAAGCAGCTCGTCAGTCATCTGAATGTGCCTGATAGTGAAATCATTTGATAAGAAGGCTGGAGAACTGCAGGGGTACTGCTCTGTTCTAGATTATAAACTCATTAGGAGATAAGGACGCAAAAATAGGAATACTCCAGGTATCAGGTGGAGCTGGAGTAAATTCCCATGGACGGCTGCTTGGTGGAAACAGCTGCCTGCTGCAGGGCCAGGCTGGCCAAGAAAGAGCTGAGCACAGGTGGTGGCTCTGCCACCCACAAATGGGGAACTGGGGCAGGGGGAGATGGCCAAGGGACCTAACACCGAGATCAGCACAGAGGCTGATGGGGAGCACATTCACCGGGCCACCTTCCAGCAAGACACATACTGGAAATTACCCAAAGAGAGGAGAGAAACTCCTGCTGCACCATTTCTTCCCTTTTTACCCCCCAGCAGCAGGCCAGATACCTCCCGAGCAGCAAGGGTGCAGAAAACATCCCTGGGGCCACTTCAACAAGGGTGTTCAAAAGGTTCTGCAGTTTCACAGGAAGCCAAAGGGCAATTACACTTAACACCCATCCCCTTTCCTTTTCTCTGGCTATCTTGCTTTCTGTTCCTCATTGGCTCTCATTCCCATCCTTCCTTTCCTCTTCTCTTCCCTTGATCCCATTCAGAGACTCCAAAGGACTAATTCAGCACAGCACGGGCAGAGATAAGTTAAAACAAAGAGGAGATTTGCAATTAGGGAGAGTTTTAAGGACTGGGAATTGCACATGTTTTACAGTCATCTCTTGGTGATGGGGACTTTATCTTCAGGAGATAGAGCTCCTTCCTTAGCTGCCACAGCCCCACCCTCCTGCACCAAGTGAAATTCCACATTTTAACTAAGGTGCTGCTGTATTTCAAACATATCCCGTTGGAAAAAAAAAGTTAAAAATGTAGGGTGTACTTTGACTGATTATCAATGGTGTACATGCCTTTAAAATCCTTTGTTAATGAGGTATCCTTATTACCATAATCAAACACGCTTAGAAACTTGTCACAGATAAGCAAAATTCCTTACATTCTTTGCTCTGCACTTTCCTTTGGCATCTCTTCCCCACCCCCCTCAGAAGCTTCTGAAGGTTAGGGACCGGTAGTGCTGGAAATTGAAGTCCTCTGTTTACCCCCACGAGCAGAGGAACAGTCAAAGCTTCCCTGCTCTGCTGCAGAAATGACCCCGACGGTGACCTGAGGAGACCACCCTCCTGAGAGAGGAGAGGTCACCCAGCCTCCACACAGGACCTGCTCGGGGCATCCTCTGCAGAGACAGCCAGGGAGAGATTGCAAATCATCCAAACTGTGCCAAATTATGTGTGAAGGTTTTGTAATGCAGACTACTGTCCACCAGGGATTAAATTAAGAACATCAAACCCAACACAGAAAGAATTTCATTTTATCCTTAAATTCAACTTGCAGTGTTTTATTCAATGCTTCTTATCAGCCCTCACGTCCCACAACATCCCGCCACCAGAAAATACTTAAATAAATTGGGCAATTTGTGCAGAGGGCCATACAAATTTAGCATGAAAGACTCCTGCTTTTAATTTGTTCATACAGAACATGGACTCCGACAGCCACTCAGGCAGCCTTTCCCATTCATTCCAGAAACCATCTCTTCTGCCTGTGTTTACAGAGTACCTGTCTAAATAGCACAAAAACTTGATTTAAATGTGAGTGGTCTGACATGAATCAAGTGATTGATAATTAGAGCAAAGTTAGAAATATACTCAGCTCAGACAGGAGAGTGTGCACATCACTACATGTCAGCATCCAGCATTTCCTGTTCCAAGACTGGACCCTTTCATGTGGAATTGCAATCCACAGCAGCATTTTTCATAAATCTGACTTCGTGTTACATAAATATACATCTTATTACTTGGGCTTTTTGGGGGGGGTTTAACCCAGGAAAAAAAGTTTCTGCTTTACTGTAGCCTTTAACATATAGATTTGCTTATTTTTAGATTTGAAGAAGTTGTTGCACACTAAAATCCTGAAATAAGTCAAGTTATGAGTCCTAAGGACCACTCCAGCTCCTTTGCTGCAAAACCACACTGACTTCCCTGCAGTTGCTTCCTCTGAGTTAAAAAACAAACCTCCAAAAGCCCACAAGAAAAGAAAAAAAACCACAAAGCAAAATTTGGGGCTGGTAGATAGGATAGTGCAAAGTAAAAAGCTGAGGAAAATTCAAGCTTCTGAATATAGGAAAATTTGATTCCTAGACTTGACAGAAAATTTGTAATCAGAGCCTAAATGCGTAAAGTTAGTAGGACAGATTAAGAAAATAGAACATTGACCCTATATACATAAATAAATATATAAATACTTTCTGTTAAGCAGTAACATTCCAATTCTCCAACTGGTAGGACTCTGTTAAACTCCTTCACCAAATGAGCACTTTCACTTTGGAGGCTGAATGTCAGTAAACGTGTGAAGCAAAGCCACTGAAAACACACGTGTTACTTGGGAAAGTGAAACAACTACTCCTACGACACGCTGTTATGCCATTAAAACCCTTGATACTCTCATCAGCCTCTGTATTGATCAATTATGGCTGCTCATGACCTTGTAGGGCAGTAAAAATCCTACAGTTTTGGATGGTGGAGGGGGACCCAATCCTATTGTGGAGCTCCCATCCCAAGTGTGGTTTGAGACAGAGCAGCCAAAACTCTCATGAAAGGCTGCGTGGATTGGGGTTTATAATCCGACAAAGCCCTTGGCTGCAACACTGCCTATTAAAAAGTCAGCGTTTGCCAAGAGTTACCACGCAATTATGGGATGGCTGCAGTATCTCCAGAATTACAGGGATGACTGTAGTATCTCCGACAAGGCAGTGTGGGAACTGCAGGTTAATGGTATCTCTTAATGGCGATGGCTGTAATGTAGGTTAATGGGATCATAATTTCTTTTCCCTGGGAGAATTTGTGAATTCTTCCATTCATTGCCATTATTTTTAGCAGCAAGCGAAGGATGTGATTCCTACCTGGAGATGTTTGCACCAGGAGGTTTGTTTTTAGTGAAGAGCCTGCTCAACTAACTGAAACCAAACCCAGGATGATAGTTTCAGGAGTGGTGAGGAAAGCTCGGACTGGAATGCTTTTGCCCCCGTGTGTTTGGTGCTGCCCACATTTTGGAGAGCCTCTCTTCTGGGCTCATCCCACAGCGTGCCCCAACTGCGGTCCTGGTGGAACACTCTGACACAGCCCACTGAGCTGAGCCCAAATCCTTTATGCCCTGAGACCCACCGTGTGGGACATCGTGAGGGTTGCAAAACCCTTTTTGGCTTATGGATGCAGTTTATCAGTGATCTGAAGGCAGATCTTCCCAGCCACGTCCCTGTCCCTGCTTATCCCCGTGCTGCCCACTCCGTCCTGCCCTTCAAGCCTTGCTGCCAAAGATGCTGGAGGGCACGGGCTGTTTGTCCACAGGAAAACCAAACTTTGCTGACTTATCAGAACAAGGCACGCCTGGCTGTCAGCTTATCAGCCAGAGGAGGCAGGGGGGAAAGAGAGGAAAAGCCTTTCCTATGCAGCACCAAGGCCCCAGCTGGGCAGCTGGAAGGGGCGGGGGCTGACGGTTTTGCTCTAGAGAGGCATTGCCCGCTCCCCGTGCAGCTTCCCAGGCGGGTTTGCTGGGCCCTGGCGAGCGGGGCAGCATCACAAACACTCCTCAGAGGGAATCCTGCCCACCCTTTCACCCTTTCCCTTATTCTTTCCTCGTGCCCCCGTGGTCTGTGCCCCCGGCAGGCAGTGGGGCTGTGCTGGGGTGTGGATGTCCCATCTCTGATGCCGCCGTGACCTCCATGAGCGAGCGAGCGCCGGGGCAGGGCTCGCCGGGGCCAAGTTCAAGGGCACAGGCTGGTACAGACATATAAACAAGGGAATGGTATGTAAGCAATAAAGACATAAAGGTTAGGATCAGGGCTAGCAGTACAATAAACAGCTGTGATAACCCGGTTTGTTTATAGATAAAGAATTTACTATAAAATCTGCAACGTGCAGGATACGTTTGTTAACGCTTTAAGGGACGTATGCTTTTAGATCATCTTTTATTTCTTGTTCTGTGCACTGAGTAAACGTCATCAAACATCCTTTTTTACTTCTGCTTTCTTTTAAAGCAAGCCCAGGAAACACACACTTATCATGTTAGCTGGAAATCTTTCCCTTCAAAAATCCCTCCAAAGAAGCCAACACGTTCCACAGGAGTTTAAAACTGCTGCTACAAGAAATGCAGATAGCCCAGCCCTTAACAGTTAGAGTTTCCTAATAAAACACCCAGGTTTCAGGCAAGGAATATCCCCTCACACACCATTTTTCCTAATTTACTATTAACACACATAAATACAGTAGGCACAATTTCACCAGGGCTCTTGTAATTTTGCACAGGGTCTGTTTTGCCAACTTTTACTTTAAGATCTATTTCAGAGTGTAGCCAAGCATTTTGCAAAATTACCACGGTGCTTCTTAGGTGTCCTGTGAGGCTCCCATCAGAAGTACCATATATTGTACTGCAGCTATTGATCCAAATGGCTACATTTCTAAAGCAGAAAATGATTGTGTGGTGAAAGCAGTGCAGAGGTGCAGTAAAATGCCCTCAAGTATATAAAGACATAAAGATTAAAGTCACCCTGCAGGTTCCCTTTAACTCCTCCAAATCCACTGTGTAATGTGTTCTTTTAGGATAAATCAAAAACTTTGTACAAATTAACATGACAGGTGCCAGCGTTCATAAATAAGATCGCTCCTCACCATCAGGAGGCTCCAGGAAAGTTTACTTTGGTTTAAATACATGCAAAAGCTGTTAATTAAATTCCCAGATGTCCAAAGAACATCTGAATAACTAGAAGGCAAAATAACATCCCAAAATTTGTCAGCCAGAACACGTATTCAGGATAAGAAATTGAGTCTTCAGTACACAGGATGCCCTAGAGTGTTAATACCAACAATTTGCAGTTCTGTGGTTAGTCTTCGATAAAGTTTAGCTGTTCTTAAAAAGAAAATACATAGGTGGAGTCTGTCATGGATGCTTTCTCCTCCACAGCACCAAAGTGCCTTTTCTAAACTGTGAAATACAGTTTTTAACCAGCTTTGTAGCAACACCTGTGTTACGTAGGATCTGTAAAAGCATTTGAATGCAGGACAAACGTATGTGATCTTGCATTGCTTTCACATTCATTCTTGGGATACTTTTTGGTACCAGCCAGCTGCAACACCTTTAACCTTCCCCTAGTGACACCTAAAAGTGGGATAAGTGTTGCAGGTGTCAGAGAGGTCTCCCAACAGCCCTGAACAGCACAATCGAGCTCAGACCATGAGCAGGGCTCTTCAGCTCCCCTTTAGCCTAATTAATAAATAACAGCAGCTTACCAATAAGCTGTATAATTTAATGCCTGCCCTGAGCCAGGTTCTTCTTTGTCCTGTTTCTGCTTCCACCATGCTCAGCAGATAAACACTCAAGGTGAAATATTTCCCCCAGTCAAGCTGATGGTTGAATTCTCCAGGATTATAAGGGAACTGGTAGATCCTAAGCAGATTAATCTTTGAAGAAGGAAACCTTTCAGTCCCTGGCTCCTAGCTGCTCCTGTACACAAATAAGGTATTTTCAGGAGCTTGTACTTCAGGAGCTCTGTCACTGAAATAATCAGTTGATCAAAACATCCTTATAAGTCAAATTCTGGCCCTCTCTAGCTCTGGTCAAAAGACAGATGGATGAAAAGGCATTGCTAATGCAAACCCCTATCACGTCTGGGGCCTTTCCCCTGCACAATTATCCCGCCTGGATTATTCCTCCAGGACTGTGACTGATTTACACACTACAGGAGTGTATCTCATCTGGGAAACGAGTGCAGCTTTTTAATTATTCTCTGCACCACGGTATCACCCGCCGGGTTGTGGCCGGAGCTGCTGTGCTTGGGGCTGCACGTTGCAGGGGGACAGGATGGGGCCCACCCAAATTGCTTCCCCCCCACCTTGGAATTTGGGCAGAGAGGTAACACAAGGCTGTAGTGAGATGGCTGCAGCTCAAACAACGAGCAGTTGTAGCACCCTACCTGCCTGCTCTCCTCCAGGGCTCACAGGAGTCACTGCCCCAACGGAGTCTGAAGGAGGAAGATTGGTGCACAGTTGTGCACAGTCAAAGCCTGATGGTGCTGGCCAAAATTATTACTTGAAAGCATAAATAAAAGGATGGCGTTTCAGGAGAGGCTCTGACAAGGACAGCAGGGGTTTTACGTGGAGTGTAGTAGCACTGAGGCAGCGGGTGGAGGTGACAGGAGACGGCACAGAGGCTGTGGCAGATTCAGTTGCTCTGGATCCAGAGCCAGGCTGGGGAGGGGAGATCCCACTGCCTGACGGGGTGGAAGGAAACAGGGCAATGTGGAAGCACAGTGTGGGCCATCCACTTCCAAACACCCTTCCACAACAAAACCATCCATTACATGAACAGCAAGGGGCAGGAAGAAGGAATTAGTCTGCAACAGGGTCGGTCCCTACAACCGCATAGAATCACAGGATGGTTTGGGCTGGAAGAGACCTTAAAGCTCATCCAGTTCCACCCTCTGCCATGACAGAGACACCTTCCACTAGACCAGGCTTGCCAGAGCTCCATCCAACCTGGCCTTGAGCACTTCTAGGGGTGGAGCATCCACAGCTTCTCTGGACATCCTGTTCCAGTGCCTTACCACCCTCACAGTAAAGAAGTTTTTCCTTATATCCAATCTATACCTACTCTCTTCCAGTTTAAAGCCATTCCCCCTTGTACTATCACTACATGATCTTGTAAAAATTCTTTCTCCTCCTCTCTTCCCTTCAGCTACTGGAAGGCTGCAATTAGGTCACCTCTATGCCTAAGCATCTTCACTACCATGGAGGAAAAAACAACAACAACAAAGCCCTGCAAGGTTAACCCTAATTCATTTCCCAAGGCCCCAGTCACTACTGATGGATCTGCCTCTTGGAGGAAGCTGTTTGAAGTGGGGCAGCATATCTGTGTCCTTCCCACCTGGCCACCCATGCCCCAGCATCCCTGGACTGTGTGAGAACGAGCCCAGAGGACTCAGGTCGGACAAGACGCCTCCAGGTCCGAACTCGGGCAGCTGCTTTCATCCTGTGCATCTATCTGAGAAAGACTCTGCTGGAGGGGACCCTCGCTGGCCACAGGAGGCACCATTAGAGCCGTGAGCTGGCCTTCAAACCACCGGGTTTGCACTAAGAAGAGATGAAGAACCGCAAGAAGGAAGAACAAAAAAGAATAAACACTGGTCTCTGCCCTGCTCAGACAGGTAATGTACGGAGGGGTCACACACGTGTTGGGGGCTGCCCTGCATTTCCCTTTTGAAAGTGGCGGCCCCAGCTATTGCATGACAATTATCCGCATATTCAGATTTACGAGATTCCTCGCCTGGCCAATAAAACCAGGAGGGAAATATAGAGATGTCCATAAATGACATATTTTCATGCTTTGTGCAACCCGTCCCCGCGAAGCGCTTTTGAGCAGCTAAGCAATTTACATCTAATAGCAAAGTGTTTTTTAATCAGTCAGATCAATTTGTGAAGAATTGGTACATTAGGTATAGCCATATAGCAGAGATCCTTATAGCAAAGGTTTAGAAGTAATTGCTCCCTGACCCACTGAACACTGTATTACTATAGAAGTTTGTATTCTATTAAGAGTTAATAAGTGACCAAAATCTAGACTAATACACTGTCAGGGTTCATTATCATTACAGGTTCTTGCTATTTTTCCAGCGCCTTTTGCTCTGCCGTTCTTGCTACGTATGGAAAACCTATATCAAGATGGTTGTCATGGTAATGGAAAGATTTGCATGTGTCTTATCTATCTATTTAAATACCTTCTTATGGTTTATAACTGCCATAATACATCCCTCCAGCCCTGCTCATTGCTAATTTAGAGCCAGCCCAGTGTGTCTGAGGTCAGCGATACCATCGGAAGCATGTTGTCTAGACAACTCCAGAGCCACTGTCCATGGGATAATTGTTTTATGCAAATAAAAAGTACAATGGTGACACTCTCATCCATGACTTGCACAATCCGCCTGTGCCGGAGCTGCACTGAGTCTGTTATCATCTGCTTCAAAAGGGCATTTTCTGCCACATCCCCCAGCCACAGTGCCACTGGTTCGATGGTCTTTTGGATACCAGTTTGTTTTGGTCAGGCCTGGAGCTGCTTTGAGATGAGGCTGGTGCTGTAACGTGAGGCACTGCAAAAATCTGTTCTGAGTGCACATGTGCCATTTAAGAGAACTGAAGAAAACCTGCCAAATCCAACACCCTCATCAAAGTTGTTCATTTTTAGAAGGGTGAATGAAAGCTCCCTTTGCACCCAGGTCATGAGCCAATAAGCATTCTGAGTTGGTACCAAGGGTCTTTTGGGAGGGTAGTACCATTTAAAGACAACTTGACAAAGATTCCAATGGGTTGGACTAAAATGACCTAAACTTTCTACCTACCACAAACCTAAGTTCTTCCTTTCTCCACGTGTTTGTACCTCAGATGCTTCCATAAAAACACAGTGCTGAGAGTGCTCTTTAGGAAAATCATGTGGAAGATGTGGAAGTATTTTGCAGACAGAGCAGAAACCGCGGCCATCGACAGAGAGAGCAGTACCTGCATCACTCTGCTCCCCTCTTTTATCTTTTCCTCCTTCAGGAGTTCCCACTTTGCTGCTACATCCAAATGGTTGCAGAGGTAAGTGTGGCTATTACTGCATAAATCCATAATGCACACAAGGCAGTGTGAAAACACTGAGAGTGGCAACAACAACCACCACCATGAAAGGCTATCTCTGAAATCCAAAACCCCAGACTCTTCATTCCTCTTTGATCTCCCTGACTCACAGTTGTGGTTTTCCAGGATGTCCACAGATTAAAACTACTTTTTCAAGTACTCCAGGATCTACTAATGATTTATTTTCTGGCAAATTGTATACTGTTGCTACCAGAGATTAATAATAATAGTATTGGAAATGTTTAATAATTTGATAATTAACTGATTTGTTGCCACTATTTGCATCGCTTGACCACACTTACAGATTAGAAATGTATTCCTCCTTGAGATAATTGATATTTGTATTCGCAGTGTGAGGAAATGCCACCTATTCCTGCAGCAGTAAATCAGGAACCATTTACCCTGCCAATACAGTTAGACAATGTTTACGTGCAGGGCTACATTCATTGTTTGACTAATCCGTGAGGGGTAGATGTTCTATTGCATTTCAATAGCTCATCTACTTCAGACTGTTGTGAACTTTCTAGAGATGTGTTTTCACTGATAATAGCAGATCTTGGAGTGCAGTAATCTGGAATTGAAGTTTCAGTGACAGATTTACTCAACGAGCACCTTGCATGAGGCATTACTGCAAACATTATTTTATATCTGCGCGCGTATAAATATATTACACATACATACAGAACTGACAAAAGCTTCGGAAGATAATTTCTGCAATTTAGCCAACTAAGGATTTCAAGTCAAGCATCAGTTTCCGGGTGTTTTTCATAATGGATTTCACAGCAGATGACCTGACAGCTAATCTCATGATCTGGGCCGCACATATCCAAACAAACGGCCGCCAGGCCCTCAAAGGGTCCCCTGCTTTCACATGCCACGGCTGCGAGCCCGCGCCGCCAATGTCCAGAGGTCCAGACTGACCTCCTCACCCCCCGTCTGGGAAACATTCCTCCTCCCGGCGGCTCATTCTTGCCGACAAACAGAGCAGGACCAGTGGGCACTTGCTGAAAAGAGACGAGAGAGGGGCCATGAATGGAGCGTGTCTGGTACAACAATGCCAGACAATGTCTGTGAATGGGGTTGCAAACCGTGCTCCTGTTAGAGGGGCTGCCAGCAGCCTCCCTGCCCCCTCTCCTCCTCCTCTGCTCCCCTTTCAGAAACACATCAGACCCAAAGACGCACCGAAGGGGTGGGCAAAGTCAGTAGGTGCTGTGTTTCAGGAGCAGAGCCCAATGACTATGTAATTTCTCCATGTGCCACCTGCCCTGTGTGCCACTAAAACTGGTGGCAAGAACAAAAACAAAAATTTGAGTGCAAGCCCAGCTCCTGCCTCTGGGTGAGGGCAAAAGCACCGGTGTCACACTCTGGGATGGGCCACTGGCCTCCAGTTTTGGCTTTTTTAGAAGCACCACTAATGAGGGTGGGGTTCAGACCTGGCTGGATTTCTCTTTAAGCTGTGGGTTTTGGAGAAAAACAAAGCAGAAAAGAAACCATTTATCCACCCTGTGACATGCTTCTCCCATCTAATTCATAGCAAAGGCAATAGCTTAACAGAGAACCTAAGATAAAAGCACAACATGTTAAGATGCTTTACAGGATACACTTAAACTTATCTCTCTCATGCTCAACCAAATCCTGGATAACTTTTCCAAAACCAGGGGAGAGTGCCCAAATTGCACTGGTGAAGGCCAGTACCCAGCCCAAAGTGCTGAAGAAGTTTGGAAAGTACTTGTGCCTAAATATTGTAAATTTTGCCCTGAGAACATATAAAGTTTCATTGGAAATACTGGATTAAAATTAAATATATTTTCTATTTCTAGTACTAATTACCAGTGCTGATCACGAGCGACCATTATGTCTCCAGGACGAGCCTTTGGTACTGCCTTACCCTCTAGTCCACAGTGTTGCAAAAAGGAAATAAAAGGAAATTACAGAGCCACACAGCAAGTACAATATGAAAACCTCTTCCCAAGAGGCTCCATGAGCCTCAGAAAGGCCATTCTGGGTGTTGAATCAAAAGCTGGGGACCTACAGTTGGGAAACCCACAGTATACTCCTCAGTAATATGGGATTTCTCCTCTTGGGAGCCCACCAGTAACTCTAGCTCTACATCTGCAAATGCCCTTTGGGAAGGGAGCAATTGGGTCAAGGCTGAGACTGGGAATCTTAGTAATACACAAAAAAGTCCTTCAAAGACCGGGAGCTTTCAGGATCAAAGACGCCCCGTCTGACTGATGTGTCCATCTATGTTACTCTGTCTGCAGAGCTCTGCATGGGTCTATCTGCAAAATAAAACTTCCTGCCCGTATTTTAGATCATTTCCCAAAAGCATATTTGGGATGTGAACGTCCAGGCTGACCTGTCCAGACCTCTATCAGCAGCTAATTTAAGCCAGCTAAAAAACCCGTGGGTGGTCACAGCAGGGTGAGGGGCACCAGCACCATCTGCAAGAGCAACCTTGAGAGCAAGTTTGTTCTACTCAGGCCAAGCTGTGAGAAGGAACCTACTAAATCCTGTCCCGGTGTAAACGGGGTTCCCGGAGTCAACACCAAAGCCACGGTTTACTGGGAAGGCAGCCTGACAGCTTAGGGAAAAAACAATTAAACAGCAGCCCCAGCTGCTTCTCACAAAGCACACAGACAGGAAAACCCCACACAACTGGCCCTGGGGTGAGCCCTGGCCACAAGGTCCCCGCGGGGCTGGTGCCACCACAGCCCCTTCCAGGGCACCGGAGCCGAGGCGCGCGGTCGGAGCGGCCGTGTCCGGCTGAGCCCCTCTGCTGGAGCGTCCCCCGGGAGGATGGGCAGCTGGGGGTGAGATAAAGCAGACTCCAGGCTGTTTTATCTTATGCAGGGGGCTGGCCCCAGGAGCAGGAAAGCGTAAAGGTGGTTTAAAAACCACAGCTTTTTTTTTGTCGTTGGGTTGTGGAGGTTTCCCCCCGCCCTTCCCGAACATCTGGGCCTCTCCTGGAGCGTGTGCTGTGGGCAGAGCAGACCCTCTGGCCCTGAACCTGCAATGCCCAGAGGAGAGCCAGAGCTTATGTGACAGATAAAAGCAATGGAGTGGGGGGAAGTGGGAGGTTAAAACAATAAGGAGAAATTTTTATTTAAAACGCACGCTCCTATCTGTTTAGTATAAATATTTTAGTCGTATTGGAGGGATTTTGAACACCCACGGGAGCTTGATTTGCAGTTAAAGTCAGTGAGATTTAGGTGCATCAATCCCGGAATGTGCCAGTCTGGACAGAACTAACACTCTTCCTATGGATTTGGGGGCAACAGCCACAAAAGCAATGGTGACCTCCAAAGCTTCACATCCCAGGGACAAAGTGACCTCCCTTCTCCCTGGCAAACTCGGCCCTGACCGGCTGCTCCCCCCTGCCCTGGAGGCAAGGCAGGGACTGAGGGAGGGGAAGAGCCTTCCCCTTCTCCCCGGGCTCATAACCAGCTAAGTTTTTGTCTCGTTATGCCTTTTAACACAAGTAAATCCAAATAACTGGGCAGTAATGAATTATAAATGGAACAAAAATGAATATACTATTAATACTACTCCCAGAAGGGGATAAAAGGGATCAGCAGCTTTATCCCATGGTGCAGCTGAGAACTGACAGGCAGGCTGGGCTGACATTCAGAGGCCACTTTCTTTTCATGAGGGAAAATAAAATCCCTGGTGAAGGCGAGGTGATATTTCCCCCACTTCTGCGGCCCCGCGCTCCAGAACCCTGTCTGCATTCCCACTCAATCCCGTACACTGTGGCTCCTTCCCCTGAAGCGACTGCTCCTGAGAGGCACAATCCTAAAATGGATGCAGAGGGGATGTTCATGTGGTGACCGACCGAGCCCTCCCACTGTTCCTCCGGTGAAATACGCTCGTATAAAAGAGGGAGTGAACAAAATTCGGTGCTTAACAATCTCCAGGGCTCTCGGTGCTCCGGCAGCCCGACCCTGAGGAGGAGGGAAGCAGAGGGGGAAGCAGGGCCTGTCCTGGCACTGACCTTCCCTCAGCCAGGTGCCATGGGGCACCCGCGCCTCCGATAAGGCCCCGGCATGGCCAGCGCTGCTGCTCCTGGCAGGAGTGACGCGAGATAAGGGCAGTGATTTCTGAATGATTTTCTACAAGCAGGTTTGAGAGAAGGGGAAGGGGTGCAGCCGTATGGCAAGGCCATCCCTGCCTCCTCGCTCTCTCTGGTGTGGTTAAGGGGATCCGTGAGGATCGCCCCTGACTTTTATTTTTATTCCACCCAGATCCAGAAAGTCACTAAGCAGCGTAGGCCTCTCTAATCCTCAGCAACTGGGCAAAGCCAATGGAACACACACTTCAACTCTTTTATACGTTTTAAAGTACAGAAAAACTTCAGCAAGTGCTGAAATCTGGGCAGCTCTGATCCGAGGTACAGAGGGCACTTCCCCAGTTCTTCACATATTCAGCTCCAGGCCCTCTCTGGCCACGGTGCCCATGAAGGGCAGCAGCTCCAGGGCTCATTCCTGTGCCCTGTGCAGCCCAGTACTCACAGGGCCTCTGGGACCAACCCAAGGGTTCATCTCAACTGCAGCAACAGAAAAAAGAAACTTTAAAGATTGTCTACAGTAGAGTTTCTTTGGTCATCAATCTCACTGCTAATTTTGGCAAATTTCTACCTTTTACCCTCTACGCAATTCTCTCCCTCTTGCTGTGAGAAAAGCCTGCAGAAACTACCAAGCGAAAACTGCACAGGGCAAAGGAGTTGGGCAAACCAGGAGAAATGTTTTCCTTTTCTGTCCCCTTCTGCAGTGCCAGGAACACCTGGTGCCACCTCCAAGGCAGCAGGTACATGGGGACTCGGGAAGCGCTTGTGCCCAGAGGCTGTGGCAGGGCTTAGCCCCTCTGCGTTCAGCCAGGGCGAAGCTTCACCTTGACGTGGGTGGGACCAGGACACACCAGCACGTGCAGAAAAAGTTTGGAAAGCAGGGGGAAGTTGTTTTCAACAGTGACTTGGCTAATTTGGGCAGAAAAGGAGGTGCTTCGTTTTTGCATGTGTTTAAGTGGAAGCGCTTGAAAGCGAACAGATTTTCTTCTCAATGGGAATGCTTGGGCTGAACTCAGCCCCTCCAATCCACTTCCCTCATCCTCTTTGTCTTTCACTTGGCACAATCATTTTTAGCACAAATGAATCACTCCCAGGTTAATCCTCCCCGCTGCCTTCCCCCGCTCCATGGCAGAGCAGGCACGTCCTGCTCTGTGTCTCCCAGGAGACACTGAGATAAAAGTTGGATCATTGATGGTGTTTCAAGAAGAGGGGGAAAAAAAAGAAGCCTCCAGCCACGTCACATGAAGAGGATGCAACACTTCCCAGAGCCCTTGGTGACACTAATGCTGTTGACTATTGTGCTTATGTCACTCTTTGCCCTTACCAGGATTAGATAATTTGAAATAATAAATTGCCATTCCTTCACCAATACTTTAGGAACAACACCAGTCTGTGCTTTCACTCACAGCCCACGGTTTATCTGAGAACTGATTATTTAACAGCTACCATCAGGTCTGGGGATGCAGGCAGCACTCAACCAAACTAATGGAGGGATAAAAGCAGCCAACATAGCTCCTTTCACTGCCCAGTGATCAGGAAACACAAAGTTCACCTTCAGCATCTAAGGTACAAATTTTAAAAAAACCTCTTCAGCAGGTGCATAGATTATTTTCATGTCTGACCTTACCCACTTGAGCCTTCCTTGACACAGAAGGCCATCCCTGACCACCAGGATTTGCTCACTTAAGCATGTTCTGCTCAGCCTTTGAGCATCTGCACGTGGGTGGCGGCGAGCAGCCGCTCTGCTCACAGGGGGGAGCGACAGGGCTCATGGGGCTGGTGCAGGTGCACAGGCACATCGTGTGAGCCCAGCCAAAATAAAGTACCTGTCTGTGACCCTCATGGGGGGCCTTGCTCCTGAGCTTCCCTGCCCTCCTGGGGACAGGGACACCTGCACGGCGGTGGGACGCTGCTCCTGCCACCACACATGGTGACACAGTGGGAGATCTTTGGAGCCAGGTGATTAATGGGGCTGGGGTTTAGTCCCTGTTCCCATAGGGAAAGTGGAGGCCTCAGAGAGTGCCAGGAGGAGAGCTCTGTGCCCTGAGGCTGGCAGCAGTGACAAACTGTTGTCCAGCTGCTGCCTGGGACCTGATGTCCCCAGCCTGCCAGCCCCGCTGACCCCAGGCCACTTGTCCTGGGGCAGACAGGCACCAGCTCCCCATCCCACAGCCAGGGTACCACTGTATCCACGGAGACTGGCCCCGCTATGGTCACCATGGAAACGCCCAGCAGTGCTCAGGTGATGCTCAAGCACTGGGGAAAGGACAAGAGGACTGTCCCACGCTGACCCCAGAGGTGAGAGCAAGACCCCAACCCTGGAAAAACCAACAAAACCCAAGAAAGCATCGCAGCAGAGATGCAGAAACACCACACATCTCTTCATCCTTCATCCTGTGCAACGTGGTCTTCCAGCAAGACTGGTAACGTTTCCCAAAGAAACCCCAAGAAGAGAAAAGAAAAAATGTGGCTTTTCATGACACGTGGAGTGGTGCCATGAAACTTTGTCCCAGCTGCACTGGCCAGCTCCAGCTCACAACCAGCACAGGCCTTGCAAGATGAACACAGCCCTCAGGTCTGCGTAAGTACAAGGCTTAAAAACTGACTTTCTCCAAAGGATATGAAATTTTAATGGTTGTCGCTGCTGCTCTCACCCACAATGTTTTGCACAGAAAAAGTGCTCATTTCTACCACGCCAGAGTGACCCAGAATCCATGTTAGGAGATGGACATGCCTACGCACTGATGGATTTATTTACTGCTTTATGGGATGTGCGCCCAGCCTCAATCCTCAGCCTGTGTCCACTTAGGTAATGGAAGAGCGAGTCAGAAATCACCAGAAAGAAAATAATTTCTGAATTATACTTCCATTGCAGCCCCAAGAAGCCATCTGCACGCCGGGCTGTGTCAGCAGCACAATGTGGCATTGCATCTCCGCTGCCGTGACCATGGGGAGCAGGGAATATTCCAGTAATTATAGCAAATCCCCAGGTGAACCATCTAGAATAACCAATTTTAATAGCGTGTCACTGCTCTGTCTCATAAAGTAGCAGTGAATGGACTGTAAGAGGTGCAGTAGGGGGACCTGCTCATACCAGGACCTGCCTCATGAGGGATTTAATCATCAGCATCTACACACCCACCCCTTGGTGTCCACCACCGCTATCCCAATCCTTGCCTTGCTGCCTCAGTTCGCTGCTTCAGCTCAGCTGCCTCCTCTTCACTAATCTGCCGTGCTTTCAAGGAAAGCAGCATTTCTCCAAAACAGTCTAAAATGTTGAACTCAAGGCACTTAAAGATTTGCTTTCTATTTTAATGGTTAAAAGGTCGCCGTTGCCTAAAAAATAAAATCTCACACCCCCTTGCCCAAAGCCCCGCAAAGCCTACAAAACTTGGAAGAGAAAAGGAAGTTCAGTTTTCTTCCCTTTCTCCACCCAAATGTCTTCTACTGACTGTAAAACCTGTAGGGACATCCTTGCGAAATCCAAATTCCCGGAACAAACTTCAAAGCATTGGAAGCTAATATTAGCATTTTTCATAATGTTACAGTGATTGTATTGTGTTATAAAACCTTACAAATTATTTAAAAGGGCTTTTTTTGGCCTTAATATTACAGACCAGGCAGATAATTTGCGTGATTTCGAGGCTGCAGCCACAAACGCTGAGCTGACCGGCTGAACCATGATGCTGCATTGGCACCAGCATTGGGATCACTGCTGTGGACAAGCAGCCTGTAGCCATGCACATTCCTGACAAATGTCACCTTGCAGGGATCCAGAGACAGATTAAAAAACCCCCAAAACCCCAAAAACTAAGCTACATTGTGTTTACAGTGATGTAAAAAATCACCTTCCACAGACTGACTAAATAACTGCTCTAACAGTCAGCCCAGAAGCAAGTTGGTCCCTGAATCCAAGAATCAATGGTATAGACACCTACAATTCCTAAAACTGGTTAGAGTTCAGTCTTGATGAGAGCACACACAGGACTTCTGCAAACAAAAATAATACACCCTCCAAAAAACCCCCGTAAGCACTAAACCCCAATATTAACATTTTTAAAGAGTGGAAATACTGAGGTTTTTTGATGTTTTCATGGTGCAGTGTGATATTTCTTCAATTATGTGACTAATGAAAAATAGTTTAGCTTAAAAAAAGGAGCTGGTACAGCCTCTGCACTCAGAACTTTTACTACCTACAGAGAGGGTTTAATTACAAAGGTCTTGTCCACTAGGTCAGGAAGAAAACTAAAGGGAGTCTGATCCTGATTTACTGTGACTCCCTCTCCCCACTCCCATACTGTTAAAGGTGGTTTTCCATTGTAACATAATTTATATTCACTTTGAAGATACTTCATGGGGCATGGGGAGATGGGGGCTCTGCTGAGGATGACACGAGCAAATTCGAACTGCAAGGATTTACCCTGGGATAAAGGAGCTGTGTTATCAGCTGCAGTCAGATCCAGAATGCTGCCCTGTTCCTTGCTGGCTTTTTCAAGGGCAGGTTGAAACACCAAAGCCCAGCTTTGGTCAAGGAAGAGGGTCCCACACCTCCTGGGGGTGGCCCTTGGCCAGTGCAGTTCTCCCACAGACACACTTTCACACAGGTCTTGTTTTGGAAAAGCCACTACAAGGCAGGTGTTGCATTTTTCTGTGGGACTGGGGAGTCAGGAAGGAGAAATTCTCCAAAGCAAAATAATAAGAGAGAAAAAAAGAAAGCCTTAAAGAGGAAGCAGGCTGTGGCTACAGGAAAGCATATTTCTTTAAAAACACCTCAGGAAGTTATGTTACTTTAAATTTTTCAGCTGCCGCCCTCTGAAGAAGCACACGTTCCACTTTATCATGCAAAGGAAAGAGAAAACGGAGCACCATAAATCGGAGTTGTGCTTACAGAGAAGGTGCTGTTTATCTGTCTGATATTTAGACTGACCTTTGCTGGGTTGTGGAGTTTGTCTGTCTGCAAATCCTCAAATCTCAAACAGAGAACACTGCCGAGAACCAAGTGACCCGCGGCGGGATGAAATATTATCTCCTCCTTTGTTTACAACTTTTTCCCCAGGAGCCTCAGCAGCGCCAGGGCTTTATCTCCAGCCTCTGGTGGGGTTGGGGGGCTGCAGGTCACCCCTCGTGCCAGCACCACGGTCTGGTTTGTGCTTGGGCTCCTCACTCCCACCTGTTTGGTCAGCAGACACAAAACCTGCCAGAACCTCCCCCCAGTCCCAGTTTGTCCCTTCTGGTTTGTCCCCAGTTACCCCAGCAATTTCTGTTCTTGCCACTTGCACACGGTGTCAAAACTCGGGCAAAGCCCCCCGGCGGGAATCTCAGAAGCAAACACACCCAGCCCACATCCCAGCTGCACTTCGTTTCCCCAGTGTTGCTTCATTCCCTCCTTCAAACACTGGAGTGGTTTCTTTTAAATCATCCCCTGGAAGATGATCATGCAACAGAGATGGCATCGGCGCTACTTTTGTTATCCCGAGGAAAATGTATTGCTGTGTTTTTGCCAACCATCTCCGTTGCCAGTGCTTAAGATTCAGCGCTGGAGCTCGTGCCTTCCCCTTGCTTAGCCTTCCAAAGCCTTTTGCAAACATTTAAATAAACAGCCCTAGGAAGTAAGTATTAATAAATACATTTTACAGAGGCTGATTTAGTCCAGCCAGTAGGAGTTATGCACACACGAATTAGTAGCAGACTCAGAAAAGCAGTCCCTGTGCCTCGAGTCCAAGTGCTGCCAGACAAAAGCTGGCTGCAGTCACTTCCAGAGCATCCCAGAAAAACAGACTCTCGCTCCACCAGCCAGTCCCCTTGCAAACTTTGGTCAAGAGCCTGAGTTGCCACGAAATAGAGTGAGGTTCACCAAAGTGGGCTGAAATCAGTCCTACCCTAATTTCCATCCACCCCTCCAGGAAGCCCTTTCCAGTGAAACTCCTCCAGTCCTTCCCTGCAGCCACACGAGGAATCCCCTAATGAGTTAATGCTAAACGAAGCAACAGGCAAGATTTGTGAATGAACAGGCCAGAGGACTGTCAGGCCAATCTTCTCACAATGATGGCTTATTCACAAAAACTGGGCTTTGAACAACCTAATTAGGGCTAGGAATACATCATCTGGACAGTACTGAGAAAAGTGAAATATGTTGCAATTGCCAACTCTTTCTATTGTTTCCAGTATCAGCTGAGCAGCCAAGGAAACCTCCTTCCTCGAGCAGCAAAAGGGCACAGCAGGCTCCAGGTGCCTCTGCTTGTACAATCTGAGGCCACTCCAGTGAAAACCCCAGGCTGAGGAGCAGCAGCTGGGCCCTTTTCCCTTTTCCTTGGTCTTACAAACCAGCCCACGCGTGATATCCCCATCCACCAAGACCCAAGCCAGCTCTGGTGACGGCCATTCCACTGTCCAGAGTTAAAACCCAGGACTGAAACTCAGCCTTAAACCCCCTCTAAAGGTGCATTTGGGGGCACAGCACCTGCAGGCAGCAGTGACCCAACCACCCTTCAGTCTTTGCTGGTATCCCTCCGGCTGACACTCCGTGCCGGGGGCACTGCAGGGCTCTGAGGGGGTTATCACTTGCCATGTGGAGAGGAGGGAATTATTTCATCCAGCTCCACACAAATGAGGGAGCTGAGCACCTGTCCTTTCCCACAGAGGCTTTCCCTACCCACATCTCCACTGGTGGCCTCCCTGCCACCAGCCAAGAGGGGACCTGGCAAGGCCCAGGCATGAGTTGGAAGAGTTAATCCTCCAGCATTTAAGCACAGATGGAGCCAGGGAAGACTTTCCTTCTTTAAAAGTACAACTGTTGTTCGGTTTCCCTCAGGTACAGATTCATTAGCTCTTGACTGGCTCTCCTGGCTTGCTGACTACTTGTGGAAAAAAGCCATTTACCCTGGTGAATGTCAAGGTTAGTTCAAACCATCCTTGTCATCAGTCTCTCTGGCAGAAGGTCAGGGAGAAGCTTTCCTCAAATGGGCAGCATCAAACAAAGCAGAGGCTGACTTAACTCACCTAAGGAAAGGAGACCTTCCCTGCTAGGCAATAAACATCCCCCTGGGTGAAGAGGACAGGAGATTAACCCCTCTCTCTCCCCCAGCTCCTGTGGGGCTGCCTTCAGGTAGCCACCTCCATGCCCATGGGGCTGATCATATCCTCAATCTCCCCTTGCTGGCAAAAACCACCTGGGCACACCAAACCTTCCTGGGAAGACTCAGCCACCAAAGATGTTACCCCAGCAACAGCTTATGTCCCTTTCCTTTCATTACCACTATTTCTTTAGACTTTTAGTTTAACTCTTACACCTCCAGCACCACAAGGCTCCTCACTAGATCATGTGGGAACCATTACAGCACATCACTAAACAATAACCACCCATTTAATACCTGTTAGCTTGGGTTCCTACGGAACATGATGTAACATCTTCAAGGTGGTGGGAAGCCCCTCCATATATGCAAACAGAGAAACATGTGGTACTTAATGAAAAAGAAAAAAAAGAAAAGGGAAAAAAATTCCTGCCGAGCCTCTGTACCCTTTTGTGTGCTGCGAGTGAGCTGGCTCAAAGGACAATTAATGTTAAAAGGAAATATTTTTGGAGGTAACACTTTTGATAAGAATACCATGGGTAAATTACAGGGAAAGCTCCCTGGCACCTGGAATGGGTTTCATCCACAGGGCTTTAGCGTAAGAAAATGAATGGGAGAACAAGAGAGGAAACTTTCAGTGCTCCTTTCATGCTCTCCATTCACATAGGAAGAATTAGAGGAATTTTTCAGCAGGAGGGAGTGGTGGTAAATTATAAATAGCCTCATCACAGAAAAATACTGAGGTTTTGAACGCTCAATCTTGCAGCATTACCCGCTTGCTCCTAGGGTTTCACTTTCTACCCTCTCCTAGGCCTGGACATGTGGGCCAGCTCTGAGGGTCCCATCCAGAGAGGCACCTCTGCCACCCTGACGCCCATCTGAGGGGGCTGGGACCATAGGGAAGCAGAAAGGATGGACATGTCCTCGTTGCAAAAGCGCAAGGCAGAGCATACCTGTGGCAAACAGACGCTGTGAGGAAGAATAAAGATTAAGGAAATAAAGTGTTTGCTGTCTTACAGCATTTCTCAGCTGAGAGCCTCCTGTAAAAAGCTCATTAGGAATCTTAACACAGAAGGAAAAAGTGCTGCAATTATGCAGCTTCAACTCAAAATCTTTTTGGAGATCGTAGTAGCTTTTGAATTCTCTCCTTCACCTATAAGGCAACAGAGAAGCTTGGTCTGAGAGTTCTGGTGCAGAAGAGCTCTCGTGTAAAGCAATACTCACCTACAGTCAATTAGACATTAGCCGGTGCTTTGAAGTTTAGAGACTCTGAGATTCTTCAAAGAAGGTCTATTTTGAACCAGTATTTCAGCCGAGGTCAAACACAGCACCCAGACCTCGCTTCAGACTTCTCTGCCCTCACGACAACAAACATGGTTTGTGGTATTTCTAATTTGTGGAGGTTTCTGAGAGATGAGCAGATCAAAAATGTAAATGGCTTCAGCCCTCGGGTCAAGCAGGCAATCTGTGCCAGCGTGTGAAGGAAATGAGTATGACAGTTCACAAAACGTTGCTTCCAGGAATAAGAGCTCTCGGTTTCCTAATAAGCTAATGGTGGGCTTAAAGAGGACGCTCCGAATCCCTGTCTCCCTCTGAATTTCCTCTGGGTTGCAGCTGGAGAGCAGACCCTGGGCCTGTCAGAAGACAGATCTGTCTACTGGAGGGCCCAGGCTTGGACCAGCTTTTGGTTACCGCATGTTGCAGCATCTGCCTGACTCGCCGGGGTTGGGATTCAAAGGAGCCTGTGCCTTTTCCCCCTGTGCAAACGGGTACTGCAAAAAGCCTTTCCCCTCTTTTATTGTCTGCAAGAGTCCTTTCCACACTAATTCTGCACTTGTAACACACTCCTGCAAAATGAAGCCAGAGATGTACAAGGCCTGTCCTGTCTGCTTCCATTAGGGATGGGGAGCATTCCTATCAGTTTGAAAGTAGGTCGAGGCCTTTTCATGTTCATTCAGTTTTCAGGTTTCATTTTTACACACACGCACAGATTATAGGTGGGGCTGATGGCACTGTCTATTACTAAGGTTGTATGACACTTCCCATTATAAGAGACTGTTTCATTTGCTTATAACTTCGCCAAACTCAAACCAGACTTTTTCTGTAATTGCAGCTCCCAGCTGCTGGAAGAGGGGCCTTGGAGGGAACCACGGGAATCATTTTTCCCTGGGTATCTCCAGGTCTCAGAGACACAGAAAAGGAAACAACTTCATTTAATGGGGGGAGAAGAGGACACGTGAGGAAGACTGTGAGGATGGAAAGAAATCCATGGGAGAACAGGTCAAGCAAAATTGAAATACGAGATGGGAAAGACGGGTTACAGCTGGCCTAGCTTGGGTGGACACACACTCTGCAGAGAGGAGCCAGTGCTAAATGATGAGGGGAAGAGTAAGGCTAAGTCATGAGATAAAAACACTTGTAGGAATAATAGTAATAATAATTTTTAGAAAAAGGGACCCTGTGCCTGAGCAAGCAATGAGACTGGGAGTCAGCTGATGGCAGCAAAACAGTGGAGCTGGACAAGGACATGATGGTGGGGCAGGCTGGGTGAGGAAGCAGGAACAGAATCCAACTGAAGGGTCGGTGCAGAAGGTCACTGAATCACACCAGTTGGTCTGTGTCAATGGGAAAATGTCAGGGATGTCCCACAGTAAAGGAAGAACTTTGAATGAACTTCCCAACCTATCCTGGAAAAATGAAAGCAGTGCAAAGCTGAGTTCAACAGACACGGAGTCTCCTTTGCTTAGAAACAGGCACTACTTGTGCTCATCAGCAAGGGGAAAGAGAGGTCTTTCAGCCCCCTTATCCCAAAACAGCATCAACTTCTGCCACTGCTTCCAGCATAAACACTGGGTATGAGGGGAAAAAAATCATAAAATGGTCACTAAGATTAAAAAATAATATATTGACAAAGACTACCTGAGTGGTGAGAGGAAAGCACTACCGAGGGAAGCCAGCCAAGCAGTCATGGGCAAGTGCTCCCTGAGTCTCGCTGTGTCCCTGGAAAGATGAGAACTGAGGTGTCCCAAACCCCTAGTGAGTTCTGTAAATACAAGTTCTATCTTCCCTATCACTATATTTCCTGACATAATTCTTAGGAACTATTTGCATATCCTGGGATTTACACACACCAAAAAAAAAAAAAAAAAAAAATTAAGTGAGATCATGAGGTAAAATTAGACTAGGTGCAGATGGGAGAAGGTTAAAACTACTCTTTTGCCTCCGTGCTTGGAGCTGGCAGGCGTGAGAGCATCTCACGGTAGGAACGCACCACTGCGGAGATAATTTGTGTCAAATTGAAGCTCTGCATTGACAGATAGCTAAGTACAATAACAATTATAATAATAAAAGCCAGGCCCCAGCACACGCTGCGTGCACGGACATTCCTTGCCCTTGAAAATAGCAAGGGAATGGTGGAGCTCTGTGTAACTATCACTTAGTAAGCTAAAAAACACGTGAGCTACAAAAGCGTGTGTGTTTCCAGATGAACTGAAGAGAGGAGTTTGCTGATGCAAAGTCTTAAATACAGGTTTGAAATGGCAAATACACTGTTACCCATTCAAAGATGCCACAGTGGTTTGGCAAAAGGAACAAAATGGAAGTATTATTCGGAAGGACCCGTGCATTATGTAGAACTGGACATCACTTGGAAGTTTTCCTTAACCAAGTGTACTAATCATGCTGCAGGTCTGAGGTGCTGCTTTTCCTGCTGGTGACTGATTGCTGACAATTGCTCTGGACCACACTCGTGCCCCAGAGCTTGAGGCAGACCTCAGGAGCACTGAGTCACCACATTCCTCTGACACACTGGCTAATGGAAATGGTGAAAAGAGTGGAATCCAAACCCAAAACCACCACCAACAAAAAAAACCCAAAAAGTAGGGTTTGGAAGGGAAATAAAAATTATTCCTGAGGGTTTAAAACAACCTCTAACTACAAGTGGCTTGGGTGAAGTCTTCCTGTGGACAGACTGTTCTACATCTCCATACTTTTTCTTGCATCTTTCTTTGGTGCATCTGGTGTAGATTAAATTCGGTGCCCATCTGACGCAGCGTGTCAAACCGTACACAATAACAAACCCAAAAGTCACGTTGTTCCTTCAGCTGTCGCTCCCCAAAGGGCAGCAGATGAAAGTTGCGCCCTCTGTCCCAGTGGTAGGCGTTTGGGAATCTGGGATTCTACAGCTCCTGGGCTGACACTTGCATTGTGGCTAGAGGTGAGCATGGCTAAAACATACCAACATGCCATAAATTTTCTAGGAGAAAAAAAACTAAGATTGCATACAAAAGGAGAAATAATTAAAGAAAGTCAATTTAAATCAAGTTCTTAAAACTTAGGAAATGCCAAACTGAAACTTGCCTGGTCAACTTTAATTTAGGCTCCTTCCTGGTACAATGGAATTTTGATTCAGTCTTTAATTACACGATCACTTAATGTTTGTTTCACAAGATCATTTCCTCATTCAGTGCAAAGCAGTTGCCCAGGCAACCTTCATCTTTGCATTTTCAAATTTTGAGTGCTCAATTCAACAGTCTTTAGGAGAAAAAAAAAAAAAGGGAACATTTGTACAGAGCAACTGTGGACCTGGTCTAGGTGGTTTCTTTGGGGATGTGTGGTGCTTCTCCGAGAGGAATGAAGTTCTCTGAGAGAGTGAACGTTTTCCCACAATAATTGTTCTGGCAGCAACCACTGCTCCCCTTTCCCAGCCAAAACAAGGCTGTGGGTGACAAGTACTGCTCTCTCCTGAGGTCCATCCCAACAGGGAGCAATCCTGAGCTCTCAAAAGATGCTCAAGCCCTCTCTGAAGGCATGGAGCCGGCCTCCAAGCAAGAGGCTGAAGTCGTTTAGGCTCTGGGGTGACTCCCAGCTGCCGGCACTCACACCCAGCACGGGCAGGACAGCGGAGAGTGAGATATGCTTTTGGCTATCACAGCACTCTGTTAGTTACTGTTCCACCCTGGCCCCCAATTAACTCCCTGCTCCAGCCTCAAATCAATTAGGTTTATGCCCCTGCCCAGTTCTCAGTGTGCTCCAGTCTCACATCAATTCTGCCTGCAGTGATTTAACAGTGATTTAGACCCTGTCTCAAACGTACCACTTACCCCCCATGACATTGCAATCGTTCTACATTTATTTTCTCCTCTTTTTCATGCTTCTCCCCTCCCCTCCTCAATATGGGAAATTTGTCAAAGCACACCCTTTGCCTGGAGTTGTTTTGCTTTCACAAATTAGCACTTTCCAGTAACAAAATGGTTTGCCTAAAAAGAAAAAAAAAAAGGAAAAAAAAAAAATCTCCACACAGCCTCTGGTGAGAGCTCTGTGGCCTTGGCTGATGGTTTCTTTTTCTGGCAACCTTTTGCTTCTACTCTACTCTTTAGCCCTCCTGGCTTTCTTCTAGGGGCTTCAATATCAGTGAAGCCAGCAGCCACTGTGTTTTCCTGTGATGCTCATTCCACACTTTTAATTTGAGGAATGCCTTTGCAAGGCTTCATTCTTCCAGGTTTGCTCTTCTTGTGCATCCCAAGTGGACTTTCCCTGGACTGGAATTCAAATCCAAATGACTATGGCCATAAAAGACTCATTTTCAGTCCACCGGGACAAGGTGAAATGAGCCCCCAGCCTTGCTGGAAGGAACTGCTGTGGGACTGTGCCCCATGTGGGACTTTGATGTGTTGGGAATGCGTGGGCATTAGTGATGGGGTTTGGGATGGATCTTATAGTTTAAAATGGGAGCTCATTCCCATTCCTCATACACACAAAAACAAATCCAACAAACAAAGCAAACCCCCAAAAAGGGAAAAATAAACTTCTCTATTCTAAGCCTTGTTTCAGCACTAATTAGTATTTCCAGCCCCCCATGCCAGGTAGAGAAGGCAGACAGGGATTATTCCTGTTCCCCATTACACAGCCAAACCATCCCAGACACCAAACAGCCACAGTCAGCAGCTCTTTCCCATCACTCCTCACTGTGCAGGAGGGTTCGATCCCGCTCCACTCAGCCCTCAGGAGGTTCTCCCATGGATTTTAGTGGGCACCAGCTTCGGCCTGCAATAAGCTGCCCCTCAGCAGCGTGGGACACCCGGCTCTGAGGGCCGGGGGTGGGATGGCAGCTCGAGGTGCTGCCTGGCTGGAGGTGACACCGTGATGGACAGGTGCCAGCCCGGCTCCGAGCGCGGCTCAGCTCCTTCGCAGTTGCACAGATTTAGCCTAAGCTCAGCTCCTCCGGTCCTCCCAGCCCGCCTGCTTCCGGAAACTGGAGACATTATATTTCAGGGTGCTAAAACGTTTGTATATCCCTGCCTTATAAAACATGCAAAAATGCCATCTGCAGTTAGCATGACTAACTCCAAGCACGCAGTCCTACTACAGATCCCCTCGCAGCTTTCTTCCTTTCATTGCTAAACACTTTTCAAGAAAGAAAGAAAAATCCATTTTTAGTGCTAATGCCACCTGCAGGTTGAAGAAAAACAGTTGCAAGATCCCTGAAAACTGAACAAACATGCCTTTTTTTCCCCCCCTCCTTCCCTATCTAACCACAAGGAATGTTCCTGTGCAACTGCACCTTTTTCTGGACGGAAATGACTTTGTCCGTTGGAAAAGTGACCTTTTCTCACTCTCAGATAACGCGGCTTTGCCTTATCTGCTGGTGGAAACTTCCACCTGGCTGGTAGCTAGTGGTTTGTGGGGAGCCTAAAATCAAATACCCATCAGCAGTTTTCTCTGATGTTTCCTCTCTAACTGCTCCTGGTTCCCCCTGCCCTGATGGGATGTAGGGACCTCAGTGGCCCATGATCCATCACCAAGGAGTCTAATTCAGATGGACACTCACACGTGTATTCATCCACCTGCCAAAACCTGGCTGGAGATGCTCCATGCTCTGTTTGAACACTAAATGCAAACACTGCTGTTGGATGCACGGCCCCCATCCCTGACTGACATGGCTGGATGCTCCAAACACAAACTTGGGAGCTGCAAACTCCTTATTTTGACACTAAACACCTTCACCCACGGTGCTTTTGAGCCTCATCTCAGTTCTTTAAAGTGGGATTAGTGACGCCAGCTGGATTTCGATGAGGAAGAACCACGTTCCTCTGAAGAAGAAGCTAACCCTAGACCACTTGGGCAGGCTCTGTTATTTAGCACCACGTTAGTGCCAGCAGCAGGACCGCCAGTGGCTGCTACCTGCAGGGACCAGTCATCCCACATGTTTTTCCCTCCATGGAGACCCATCCATGTGTTTTCCTCCAAGGCCCAGGCAGCACAGCTCTAACACCAGCTCTTCCCCTCCAAACATTGCTGTTGGGAACGTCACCACTACCACTGGTTCACTGTTTTCGTTGGTGGGACATTTTCAGTCACGCCATGGACCCTGCTCTCAGTCTTGCAGTGATTTTTCCTGCCGTGTGAATTCTATCTGGGAAGCAGTGAGCAGAGCTGGAACACTCAAGTGTATTTGACTTTGCCCTGCCCCAAAAACGGCATCTTGGACCTACATTTTGTAACCATTGGACTTAAGTACACGAGACTGCACAACCTCTGACACGAGGTAACGCGGAATACGATGACATAATGTTATAAGAACAGACAGAAATAATGTGGAAAAGCCCTTTCTGGCTCTAATAGGCAGCTGGTGACACAGGTGAAACACCTACTGTACCACTTAATAAAATTATTTTAATTTAGAATGGGAATGAAGAAATGGAGCCAATTACCTTAGTGGATCTGACAGGCAACCCTAAATGGATCCTTGGTTTGGGCCATTTTTATCCCTATGAATAATGATAAAATGACTCAGAAGAGATGCCTGAGGAAACACTGCGCGCTCCCAGCCCAGATAATATTAATAAGGCAGGCTCCCAGCTGCAGAGAAAGAAACCCGAACAAATCATCATGTTTTCACTTGTGCCCCCTTTTCTTTGACCGAATTAGAGGAGAGGCAGGTGGGGAGAGAAGGGGATGGGGAGGGGATGTGGGGAGCGCCTGCCCTCCCACACCTGAGCGGATGAAAACGTCCCTGTCACCTCCAGGCACGCTCCAGAAGGAGTTTGCAGCGTTTCCGTGGGCAGAAATAATATTCATGGCTGCACTTAGCTGGGTTAAATAAAAAGTTTCAGGGCAAAGAAATGCTGCTGCCGTAGGGTGTGGAGGGACTGTCAGTCAGGAGCAAGGAGAAACACTGTTCTCCCCCCGTGATAAATAATAAATAATTATGGAGGGTGCAAGTACAGGAGGGATTTGCTACCCCCATGGACGGGTCCAGGCGCTGGACTGGGCGGACAAATGGTCTGATCCAGTATGGCAACTCCTATTTTCCAGTGAAAATACAGATTTCATGGTGCAAGATCAGTTCTGTCAGATTAAATCAAAATGCAATAATCACTGAGCAATTGCCATCTGATATCTAAATACCCCCACCAGCCTTATCCTACTACTAATTTTAAAACAGACACCTCTGAGAAGGAGGATTTTTTTTTTTTTTTCCAGGGAGAGGAATAAAAATCCTCTGAAGTGATAAAAATTAATCTCAATTCATGTTAGTTTCAGTGACAGCGATTGTACCAGGCACACAGGCTGTCCGGCGGTATTTCTGGGATGAATTCTGCATCTTAAAATAAGACAGAGGAGCCTGAGAAATGTTGTTTTGTAGGAAGAATTCCCCCCCTTCTCCAAAAAATCATCTTCCACTGCAACTTCTGGGCAGAGAGGCCACGGGAACCGCTGTGCCTTTAAGACCAGATGTAACTTGCAGATCAAAAGGGCACAGCATTCACCCATGTCATTGTCCCCTGAAAGATCAAAACCTCATTATATACTTGGTGCAATATCTGTTCTTTTGAAGGAGTTTACGTATTTCTCCTCTATTCTTTAAAATTTTATTTTCTTATTTTATTTTTCTGACAGCCCCCACCACTTCTCCTTTTCTCCATCTATTCTTATCACTTTCGAATTACAGAGATCTATTTTCAGATGAATGCGCTGAACAAAACCTTCATCTGGGTATTTTTTTTTCCTCTCCTCTCTCTTTTTTTTCCCCTCTTTTTTTCTTTTTTTTTTTTTTTTTTCCCAACATGGCGGTACGTGCTTATGCCCGCTATCTGCATAAGTCTTTTGTGTATTGCTAATGGAGTGCTGGAATTGTGGCAGCTCTGAGCAGGGAATACATGTGAGCAACAATATGCTGACAGACCCCTCGGTGGAATCTAATCTGTTCCAGCTCATGCACTCCTCAGAAACTATTTAACTTTCATTAAACTGTGTTTGATATCAGCTAAATAGAATGCATACGGCACCAATATAGCTCATATGGTCTCATTCATTCGATCACAGCAGTGCTTTTTTCTTATATTTTCCCCCCACTTGTGTCAGTACCCGGTATAGCTGGGTAAATAGGAGACCTTTGAAGATATAGTTAGTACTCAGATTTCTTTATTCTTTTGTGCTGGTTTCTTAGTGTTGAAACAGTGATTCATGTATGTCTCAGACAGCCTCCATTAATTTCATGTAATGTAGCTTTTATCTCGTAGCTGGGACAACTATCTCCAGCGCTGTCTCCCTATAGCATCTCTCGCGCAGCAGCCCCTCCGCCTTCCCGCCCCCCCCAGTGCCCCTTTTTCTCTCGCCAGCAGCTCATTTCTGGAGAATTTACTTTTGTTTTCTTACGCTGGGTGGGTGGAGGGGGGGAAATAAATAAAAGAGGGCTAAGATTGCAGAGGAGAAGTAAGGTAAAGATCTCTCTCCGTCCGCGTGGATGTCTTTATGTCTTGTGGAGGGAGGAAAAAAGGCAGGGGGAGCGGGGAAGGGAGGGCTTTGTGGGGAGTGGGCTAAAATATCTTTCGTGGCAGCGGCTGGATAACAGTTTTTTTAACCTATTCACAGCGCACTAATTTGATTATGAATGCAGCACAGTAGGAGCATGCAGTTTCTGGGGAGCGGGAAGAGGGGGCAACGGGCACTGGATTTACAAGCCGGGGCTGTTCAAAAGTTTGAACGGTCAAATGCGCCTTAAAAAAAAAAAAAATTAAAAAAATTATCAAGACCCAAATCTCACCCCAACGGTCATGAACCCGAAACAAATTTTTAAAAAAATCCCCAATGCCAAACCAGCCAGCCCTTCAAACCAAAGAGAGCTGCAGCGAGTGTGTTACCACCACAAATAAACATTGTGAGTCCCTTTGTAAATAAAAAGAGAAAAAAGCTGTTTTGATTCTTTTTTTCTGCCTCTTTTTTTTGCCTCTTGAATGATCCAAATACATTAAAGACTTCTTCACCTTACAAGGAGGATGGAAGAGGGAAGGCAACATCAACTTGATTGGGAAAAGTGAAAGCGATTACCTTACGCTTTCTTTCAAGATTTTTTCCAATTACGTTTTATTAAGTCCAAAGGAATAATCACAATTTTTTTTATATATTGCTTAAGAGAAACAACATGGGGTCCTTTCGTAGAGGGAACCCAATTATTTGGGATATTATTTTGCGAAACCTTTTCATTTTATTAGTATACCAGAGGGTTTTCACATTCGCCAGGCTAAATCCTAACTATTATTACTTTTTGGGAAGAAGTGTCTCACCGGGGCAATTAATTTTGTGCATTAACACCGGTCGCTGCTGTGTCGCACGTTTTAAACCGGAGAAGGAACGCGAGCTCCTCGCACGATTTATCATCCAGTTCACAACGGGGTCACCGACGCCAGCCCAGGTAATACAAAATGAGCTTTTCTTAGAGGAGATTTTGCTGTGCAGCAACTTTGCAAAGTCCTGGGCTGCACCGAGTTTGCCGGCGCTCTGAGCGTGAGCCCTGGCTCTCCAGGCAGCCTTGCAGCAGCGGCTGCCAAAGGGAGAGCACAAACGTGCCCTATCTGCTGCCTGGAAATCAAATCCTACCGCAGCAACTTCGCTCCCGAGCCCACAGAGGCTGCGCAGGGAAGGGCTCGCTGCTACCCAGCCAAAAGGCTGATCCAAAAATTATGGAGATAAGCTTATTGACATTTTTACTGTACGTTATTAATCTTATTAATAGCGTTAACAAAGGCTAATTGAAAATGCATCATCTATAATCACGTCAGTCTTCGGTTTAGGGCATTTTTGTCAAAGTAAACCAGAGAGGAGTAATTCACACTCTGCTGTTGTTTGCCCCCGGTTTTGGGGAGGCAGGAAGGAGGAGAGGCTGATTTCACTCAGCTCCACACAGCCCCAAGCCAGAGGCAGTGAAATGAACAGCTGTGGTTTCCGGCACCACGAGCCCAGAGATAAAACCAGCTTTAGCACTGCAGGATGAGCACGCACAGGGCCAGGGGTGGCAGAGGCAATGCTTGCCCCTTTTCTATTCCATCCAACACAGGACCCCAGCCTGGCACCTCTGCTACAGGTACCAGCAACAGGCATTGCCTGGCCTGGTGCTTTTCCACTCAAAAAACAGGCTGTGACAAAAATACTCTTGTAGGACAAGGGGCAAGCAGGCACACGGGAAAGGCACAGGGGGAGCAAAGATGCTTCACTCTCCAGCAAGCGACAGGAAAACCCAAAGAGCAGCTTTTGCACCTCCTGACACGGTACAACAAGCACTGTGAAGCCTCTCCCACAGCCACACACAGCCCAAATGGCCACTGAAAGACTCCACTGCTGATATCCCTCAGCTCACCAAGAAAAGTGCCATCAGTGTCATTGCAGCATCTCCCTACTTGCTCTGTCACAAGGCCACCTCAAAATAACGTTGCCCCATTTACTTCCAAATTAGAGGCAGCACAGCCCTGACCTGTGCTATGGCCACCCTGGGCATCCCCACAGCACAGGCAGGGGTGCTGGGTATGGATTGTGCCCTGCCACAGGGAAGGGTGTTGGCTATGGATTGTGCCCAGCTCCGCTCACCCAGGAGCTGCAGCGCAGCTGGGGCACTGAGAGCTGTAGTGTTACTCCTCCCCTGGATGCTCCACATTATTTTTCCTCTGCTTTGGGACAGTTGGGGAAGCGCCACTGATCCCCCTGGCACAAAGGGACGACTTTAACATCACGGAAATTCAAGATCTTTGCAAAACCCAAAAACTGCTCGCACATCTCCAGATCCCTCTCTGGGATGGGGCAGTGACAGCACTGGCCACAACCATCCTTTGCAACCCAGAAGAGATCACCCCTCAAAGCCAAAACAGAGCATGCAGCAATGCATCAGCCCCCCCCACATCCATTTTTAAAAATATTATTTTAAGTTTCCTGCAATATCCACACTCCTGTGCGCTGCTGCCAACAACAAACAGAAGGATGGGAGCAGAGCTAAGGCCGGAGCGGCGGGGAATCGCTGGAACACCGGAGAGCAGCCGCCCGAGCGCTGTGCAGCCAGGTAGAGCTGAGAGAGGCAGCTCTGATTCATAATCTCCGCTCAGCACTTCTCCTGTGCTCTAATGAAAACCGCGGCATATTGGTCGCTCTGGCTGCCAAGCGATGTGGCCATGCCCTCTCCACAGTATCCAGCTACAAACACGCTTGATGGGCACTCTCCGGGGGGACTGCCTGCGCTGGTTTTACATTGCTAACATATGTAGGTACACCTGAAAGCTGCAGCCTGCCACTTCTCGTGGACCTCGCTGGGGTACCTTTGCTCTTTTGCCACCAAGGGTTAATTTTCTAATGGCTGCTTTGCTGCTGAAGCTGGCCAAGTTTTTCATCGCCTGCAGAGCACCACAAGCTGTGATTTGGAGCCAGAAAACACCATTAATTTTCTAAATAGGAAGGATCACATATGTAAACTGTCTGGGTCTATAACCAGTTGGGCAGGTAGAAGGCAAGGAGAAGGAAAGCTGAATTTTTTTTTTTTTTTAAACACCAAAGCAAAATAAACCCAAGGCTGCTGGCTGCACTGAAGTTTCTTGGCAAAGCTGGGCTCCCCCTTGCCTTCCCCCATGCCCCCACCACACACACTCACTCTCGGCATCACCCGTGGCAGTGCTTGTTTTTACTGGAAAAGGTCAGCTTGATGATTTATTGAACAGTTATTGAAGTTTTTTTTTTACATGAGGCTGGATGGAAAAGTTACTGGAAAATTCAAGGAACTGGCTCATGGTTCGTATCAGAAGCAGGCCGACAGCCTTCCCACACCAGCGTGGCCCAATCCTGCCCCACGAGTGGCACTGCGAGCGCCCGCTGGTGCCAACGGAGGTGGCGGGAGGCCTTGGAATTCAGCTGAAGCAGAGGGCTGCAACGGTGGGGGCCGGTGTTTGCTTCCCACACCACCCTCCTCCAAAACACCCATGGCACCCATGCCACAGGGATGCCTGCTTTCTTTCAGCCAGGCACATGCACAAGAACAACTTTCTGCCGGTGCAGAAGGAAGAGGTGGGGCCCCAGGGGCTCTCCTGCCCTGGGTGCAGATGCCCACACCCCCTCCGGCCACTGGCCGTGCCTCGATTTCTCTATGTACAAGCTGGTGTGCAGATACTGACCACAGAGGGGTGCTCTGGGTCTTAATTAATTAATTAACACCTTGTGCAAGGCACTTGGAAGGTCTTTGGTGGAGGGGACTACCAAAGTTCATATTATCAAGTGACTTAAAAAGCCAAAACAAAAAATTTAATCTGTTTTTCTCCAAGTCTTTCATGCAACATTTGGCACTGTGCAATTCAGCTTTCCAGCTTTTTTGTGCCCCTCCACAAATACTCAGGAGCTGCCTCCTCCTCCCTTTGTGAGCTGAGAAGGGCAGGACTGAGGGCTCCCTCGGCTGGCAACCACCACGCTCAGACCCAGCGCCACCCGAATCACAGGGGACAGCCCAGCTCCCCAGAGCAGAACAAACCCTCTAGCTGAGGACCAGGGCAGAAGAATTAAATTTTTTCCAAGTTACTCAATACAGCAAAGACACAAAGGAACATGGGTTTTTTTCGCTTTCAGGTGCTGTGTAAATACCGAGGCAGTCATAGGCTGCTTGCAGCTGTGATTGCACCGTGACCTCCCAAGGCCTGATCCTGCACTTATTCCCCACTGCAGCAGTCATCCCAAGCAGATGCAAGAACCACTGCAGGATCAGGTCCTTAATTAGTTCAATATTCTCCCCCCACCCTCCGCCTTTTACCACTTTCCCTCCCAAGGAAGAGTATTATTCATTAAGGGCTGAGCAGAGCCCACCGGAGCTCATTTCAGCTGAGCTCTCCCTATGATCTTCCCAAGCCTTTAGCAGGGAGCGAGCCTTGGACTCTCTTTCATGGGCTGCGTTGTGACCTGGCTTCAAAGTGTGCAAAGAGGTTCCACGGCTCCCTTTGTGCAGCACAGTCTCTTAATTGCACTTTTAAACACAGTGTAATTTTTGTAATTAACATTATGGTTTCAGAGGGCAGAGAAGCCTGCACTATGCTAATTACAAACTGGAGTAGTCAGAGTAGAAATCCAAGGCTCCGGTTGCTGGGGCCGAATGCAGTTTTTATGAAGGATTTCAAAGCTCCTCCGTGGGCTCTGTGTTCTGAGTTATCATTAGCATTTGATAACATAAAGAATTTTTATAACATGTGACAGATTTCGATGTGAAGATTTCACCTGATGACTGGAAAATTTACATAAAGACCTTCATTAGCTCTCTGCTCACATTACTGCGAGCGGAAGAACTACAGCGCGCTGTCTCCCTGCAAGATGGGGCTTGGGAGCCAAAGAATTCGTGCTTTATAATAAAATTTATAGTACGTTACGAAGGGAGGTTATAATAATCTTCAATGATGTTGGGAATCAGAGCAATTCAAAGAGTGGAAGAGAGCGCAGGAGGTGACGGGAAGGGATATTTCAGGATTGCCACGCAGCGGAGGCCGCCAGCTGCGGCAAAGGCCATAAAACATCCCGGAGCAGCTGCTCAAACCCCACCACAGCACCCAAGCACAGGCCAGGACCCATCCAGGCTTGATCCCATGGCCTTCACAGCAGTTTGGGGTGGCCTCTTGGGTGGGGCAAATGAGGGTTTATCATCACTCCTGATGCCTCTTCACTTGCTGCAGGGCAGAGAGCGGCTGCATCTCTGCAGGATGCATCACCCTCCAGAAGGAATATTTCCTTTGCTGTAATGGATACAGTGCCTCACATCACAAAAGTCACACCACCCAGAAACCATTAGTAAAAGTTGATCAGCGTCTCTCTTACAATCATAACATCCCATGGCTTCTCCTGGGACAATACAGTATTTCCCAGACATCTGCACTGCTCCAAGACCTCTCTATTGCCCAGTGAAGGCTGCCTGGCTGCATCCTGTGGACATTTCATTTTCTAAATATTTCATATTTATTATAACCTTCAGTAAATAACTGAAATTGCTCACCAGCAGTGTCACAAATTAAAAGCTGATGCCCATGGAGCTGCTCTGTGGCACACTCCTGCCACACTGAACCAGCCAGGAATAACTCCGACAGGGATCTGAGCAATGGCCAGACCTTAACAAACTCATCACATTAACCTCAGCCTACCACGCTTCCTCAGAGCCTTTTGATGCCATCAGTACCTGTTTTCTGAATTTCTTCTCCGGCTAAAAAGCCTCCTCAGCACGTTCAACTTGAGGTAGAATAAACTCTCTTGCTATTCCCACAGGAAAACCAGCTGGTGCACAAGCTTCACTCCAAGTCTCCAATGGGACTGTTAAAACCACAGGGTGCCTTAGACCATCCTTACTCCTGTTGCATGTGGAAGAGCCACACTGGGATTTCCAGAGTGGCCTCTGCAATGGAGTCTCCCTTTCCTCTACTCTTGCAAGCCCAGTGGTTGGAGAAACCAAAAAGCAACCTTAGATCAATGATCAAACTTTCGTAGTAGATGGCTTTTATTTTTACAAAATATTTGCTTCCAGCAGAGTATATCTTAATTTACGAATGCAGAAATCTGTCATTAAGCTTTGACCCAGCTTCATGGCATTGTCAAATGCAATAACGTATCTTTTAATAGTTTTATATCAAGTAAGGACATAACATATCATTAGTTTAAATGTATTTGCAAGCAATTACCCCCACCAGGATATTTGTGAATGCTCATGCAAAATTGATGAAATTCTGACATGCTTAAACATTGTTCATTTAGCTCTATTCCTTATGTATAGAAAAAATAGAATAAATAATTCTGCTGCCACTTGCAAACTACTGCTCGGCATTTTCATTCTGTTCGTGGCTTCTGTCCTGCCTTTAAACTATAGCCCTTGGTGATCATTTGGAAAAACAGTTTCATATATGTTTAATTTTAAATAGATGTACTAGATTATTCATTCCTCTTATTATTGTTCAATGCAGTAATTTAAACATGGACTAGATTTAGTGCGTGTCAGCTGCCTTTCTTTTACAAAATGGGATAAATTATTAAATGAGCAGAGGTTGTTTGACAACGGGTTTTCCAGTACTTCACAAAAGAAAGACCTTTGACATTCAGCTGTCTTTTGCAAAGAATAAAGAGCAAATCAATTAAGCCTCTATCCTGTGGTTCAAGAACACACTGTTATGGCACATTCTTGCTTACCTCTAAGTTGACTTGGGAAGACTCAACCCATCTCAGTCGTACCACAAGGTAAATTATTGATTTCATCGTCAGGTTGCCTTGCAAGCTGCACTCTCTGGCCCAAGCACCTTCAGTAGAGCCATTCCTAGCTCTCCCCTGCTCATGCCCAGACCTACAGAAAGTTCCTATCAACCTCCAGCAACATTTGCCACCCACTTGGAAGAGGTGTCTATTTTTGGCTGCTTCTTGCAGGGGCTCTGACTTCCTAAGAAATGTCTTCATTGACAGTGGTCAGGAACCTGTGTGTTTACAACAACTGTGTGAGAAGACGTCCGAGGAGGCGGAGGGACATCAGGTGTGAGATGATCAAAGATAATTTTATTAAGTTTTTTTGGCTCTGTAGAAACCAAAAGTGAAGGTTTCTCTGCCAGAATTTTGTAATTTTATAATTTTACTAGGCGCTGTTGATCATCTCTCACATTTTTTCATCCTGTTTTTCCACTCCCAAGCAACACAAACATTTTACAAGCTGAGGGCCGATCCAGAACGGAAATGTAAATCCCTGAAAGTACACTTGGAAAAAGACTACCCATCTTGGGAGCCCCCCAAGGCCCTTCCTCACCTGTGAAGGATGCTTCCCTGCTATCTTTAGGCTGGAACTTCATTCACTCAAGTTTCTACCATCCCAAGTGACGGGATTTGCATTAGCTCCCCTGGGGCACTGCTCCTGCCAGGAAGCTCTCTGTACTGCTCAGCTCTAGCTTTCTATTTCTCCCTTTTCCCTCCAGGACTAGAGCTTTTTGAGCAGTGTGACAGCTCGCAGGAGGTCTTTGGGCCTGAGGACTGCCCCAAGGCCACCTGCACAGAGAGGTGTCAGGGCTGCAAGTGCCACCATGCAAGAGGGAGATGCACATATTTTTGAGCCAATAATTAATTTAGAAATAAAATAAAAATCCAAAGTTATGTCTTCCCATAAGTCTTTCCTAGGCTGCAGTATTTTTCCTTACAGCAGAACGATAAAGACAACGGATGTGGGGTTTGTACCTGCATTTTCTCTTGGGGGGAGCTTGTGCACACCCTGCCTGGGAAGCGCTCGCGGGATTTTGCAAACTCCTGCAATCCCACTTTAGAGCATTGCTTCCCGAGAAAAGGTTAAACGAGGTTTAAGTGCAACGTAATAAACCTTCACTGTTCATAAAGTTGTGTGATAAATGCACGTGTGGTTACTCTGGATAAAAGCACCGAGGTCAGCAGGCGAAGCTGAGAAGCAGCAGCCCCACGGAGCCAGATCCTAGCACAGGGCAGCCCATCCATCAGCGGGGTGGGATGCTCCAGCCCATTCCCAAGAAGCTCACCCCGAGCTGGGATAACTCCTCACCCACCACAGACACACCACTTGCACAAAATAAGAAACTTTTGCCATTTGTACACGGACTACGGCACCAATTGCCAGTGCAGGTGAGCAGAATGGCGCTTCAATTATGATTGTTGTTTTAAACTGAAACTCTGATTGCTAGGGGCATCCCAATTTTATCGAGCTCATTTTATTTTCCCTACATATATTTGAATAATATGTCCTTTGCCAGCAATAAAAAATTGTCATATACCCCCTCGCCACAAGTAGCAGCTTATATAAACATAGCATTGTCCTGATGAGTTCAGATATGAACCTCTTTGTTTATAGAATTTTTCCACTATTTGCAATATTTATGATTTAGAAAAGGAACCAAGGGGGAAACAGCCTGTGAGGAGCTATTGTGCCTGCAGACTTGATTCACCAGGTAGGGATGTGGTCGCAGAATAATGATCTTGTTGAAAACAATAATAAAAGTAGCAGTAAAACAGCATGAACTTCCAGTGTATTCCCCTCACTTTGGCAGGCTCAGTAATATGGCAGTTTTAGCCCTGAGGAGGCTAAAACTCAACACCAAGGTGGTCAGAACCCCTCTTTGCCAGCATTGCAAGAGTGTTGAGCTGCTCCTGGGTGTGTGTGCAACTGGAAAGAGCAGGACAAGGACAGGTACCCACCCTTGGGGACACATGGGACAAGAGACCCAGCAGCAGCACAGCAGTCAAAGTTCATCCTCCATAGCACAGGGACACTGGCGAGACCATGCTGGTCTGAAGAAGCAATAAAGTCTCAAAGAATGGAGTAAATGGGAGAAAGATTTCCATCCTCAGTTCTGCCATGCCCAGACACTCCAGCTGGCGGGAAGGAGGAGGGATCTCCCCCGTGGGACATCTAACAATAAGGACTTTACATCATCAGCGCATCAAGAGACAATATTACTCCGAGTAAAACGAAAAACAGAACGAGAGCTGCTTTTAAGAGGATTCTTCAGGGCTTCCATCCTCCAACCACCACACGGCCGTGGAGCACAAAAGCCATGAAATGTCATGGAGTGGAAGATCAGCCATGTTCAAGTGGGCACCTCCTTCCCCACCACGCTGCCAGAGGCCTGGGGCAGACAAACCCAAAACCCAACCCTCTACGCGACAACACTCGGTTGGAAGCCGGGCACTTGTTATTGTGAGGGCCCAGTCATAAATTGTGTTTTTTACAATGATTTCCTCCAAATTGGATTTTCATCATGATCAGAGAGCCATTTGGTGGAAGCAATTGCTAATTACACACATCCCCTGTAGGGAGGATGTGCAGCAAAATGAGCATTTTGGTGGGAATTTTTTGCACTTCGTACCTCCCACAATTTCACCCGTGGACATTTTCCAACAGGGCAGGCTCACAAGTTCTTTCTCTGACTTCAGCAAGAGTTTTGGCTCAGCACAGTCCTGTGAGAGTCTGCTGTATATGTTTTGGTCAATTAGAAAACAAAACATGAAAACAAATACTCCTTGAATCACTCTGAAAATCCCACAGGGCACCTTGTCCATCCTGCTGACAACTAAAATATTTTTCTTCAGTCTATTCCCACTGTGGTTTTCACTGGCCAGCATGGCATGGCTTTCCTAGATCTCTCAGGAGACCAGTCCACAGACCACTAGCCTGTATTATTTTTTCCATGGCTTGAAGTTTTCCTTAGCTCAGTTTCATCCCATTACTCTTTCCACTTAAAACATCCCAGATAATTCTCCTTATGCGTACACTAGCAGCTTTCCTGTCTATCCAAGCTCCTTACAGGAGACATCTTGAATTTTTTTGCTCCTAAAGAAGCCAAGCAGCCACGTCTGCTGAGGATGGATTTCACCACTTTGGCAAGGAGCTGTCTGAAGATATTTACTTCCAATGTCAGATCCTACATTTATGGCTGTGTGAGCCCCACACATTGCAAAGGAGCCTTAGTCTAAGCCTAGCTTTGGGTGGAAACTCACCCTGAACCCAGGAGCTTCTGGTTCCTCTCCCCAACGCCTTTGTGTGTGCATCCAGCGCCAACATTTCTGGGTTACACACCTAAATAAAATGATGACTATTTATTTCCTCCTTCACATATGACAAAATAAAACAAATCACCCTGATAATTCCAGCATCTCACCTCGGGACCTGCAGGAGCTGCCTGCGAGAACCATAAATCCTTTTATGGATTTATGGCCACGCAGTTACCTTGTGATATCCAAATAAACCCACCTGGATGAAAACTGGGGAGTCAAATTTATTCCTGGAGCAACTCCGCTGAAGGTCCTGGAGTTACTCCAGAGATTAATTTGAAGCAGTGTCTGTGGCACAGACCAGTTGTGTTCTGTTCTGTTCCTGGCTGCAATTAAGAGCTACAGAGTGTCCTGGACTTCAGAGCACAGGATTTTCCCTCTTCAGCTGCATGGGATTCTTTCAGTAAAGGTATAATGGGGAGAGTAATGAATAACTTTGAGATTTGGGGACCTAGGCAAGAGCTGGTCAAAGCAGCTGGGATAAAACAGTCTCCAGCCGGAATTGCCATTTTGTTGGATAGGAACTTGGTGCAGGAACCAGCACGTTTTGATAAAATTTCCTTTAGAACAAAACTTGAACCATGGTGTTTTGGTGAGAATAAACCCTAAAATTAAATTTCATTGGAACAGAGGGAGTCAATTATTCATTGCCAAAGAAAAAGTTGTTCTGAGCTGTTACTTTGCATTATATCCCTAATTATAAAAGAAATACTGAATTGGAATGAAACCTTTTGATTTACTGAACTAGAACATTTTGACTAATTCAAAAGAGCACGTCCCAGAAATGTGTTTTTTACAGGCAATTTCAAACTTTGTGCCAGTTGTTCCGATTCAGAACAAATCTCTGCGTTTTGAAATCACAAATTTCCCAGTGAAATGGAAACAGGATGCCTGAGAAAACCAAGCAGTTTACACAAACCTGGTGGCAATATTACACGGAAGCTCCTCACACTCGCAGAGCCCACTGCCCACCCAGCATAGCCACAAGATGCCACATCCCCATCCATGGAATTGTCTGTAGTGGAGAGGAAAAGCAGTGACCAGGCTATTGAGTGGTTAACTACACAACTGTTACCTAATGGTCCTCGTTTGCATGATTTTAATAATAATGAGCAAAACCAAACAGTTAAGTTGCACTTTCTACCTCAGCAAAACCGAGCTATAATTGTGTAGAGAATAATTTTATGGGTGAAGTGTGCCCTATATTATAAGAGATTAGAATAAAGTGCTCTAATATTCAATGTCTTAGCAGGTGCAGGCACTTACCTGGGCAATTAAAATCTTTTTAATATACAAATCACAGCCAATGAGACTATCAGCACGACAAACTGGATCTTTGAGGACATATTGTGTTTGTCTAAAATAGATTTTTGTTTGCTAGCAATTATTTCTCTAACTTTTGTTTAAAACAGCAAATGACAAAGCAGACAAATTGGCAGGAGATGCTTAAAAAAACCTTATTTCTGAGAAAGCATGCATTACATCTCTATCTTTGTGTAATACAGGCATTGATGCCTTTTACTTAATACCTCTTTTTAAAAATATCCACATGCAACAATTGATATTCTATTTTAATATTCTATCTGCTAGGGGATACTGGGCTGGGTTGAATAGAGTTCAGCCTTGAAATAAGAATCTGATCATGGAAAGCACATGAATTTTCTTTAATTGATGGATTCATTAAGTTCATTAAATGCCCTCCTTTGTGTTCAGAGCATTCTGTGAATGTGAACAGGTAAGACAGGTGTAATGTTTCCTGTCGGAAAAAAAGCATTTTCCAGTTACTCCTGAGCAATTTCACAACTTAATCAAGAAAATTTGACTCTGCCACCACCCAGCTCCATACACAAAACCACACTGGATTAGTGTTAACTTGTGAATCTTTGCTACCTTTCAAAAAGCAGGATTTTGCATGCAGATATCAGCCAAAAGCACAACAGAAAGGACTGTCAGTAATTTTAAGGAGTGAAGGCAGAGAAGTGAGGTTTGTCACCCAGGCCCACCCCTTCTCCCACCCTCGGTCCAGCCCAGTGATGCAGTCCCACCCTACAGGAGCAGGGCAGGAGGTGCTGGATGACCCCCAAACCCACTTCCCAGATCGTGAGGGCCCAGAAAAACAATTTGGGCAAGGACAGCAAATCGGTGTTTGCAAAATGAGCATCCCTTTCTCCTTGTTGCCTGGTGGAAAACAATCCCGGTGGTTTCCCAAGGAGGAACCAAAGCCTGGCACTCTGCTCACTCAATTCACACCTCTGCCTGCGCAGAGAGGTGCAAATTGCACCTCCCAGAGCTGCCTTTCCAGGAGGGTTTATCCTAAGGCAGGGCAAGCTTTGCTGCACAACCACCCTTTGAGCAAATCCTCTCCTGGAAGGCAGCTTTCATCCAGGGGCACTCCTCAAGCCCGGCTCCACAACAGGGAGCCTTGGACACTTGGCTCTGAAGGAACTGCCACAGCTCCAGCATTGGCAGCTATGGGGACATGCCAAGCCCATTCTGGCTGCACCAGGAGGGATCACAGCCTTTCCCATCTGGGAACAGGCTGGGGATGAGAGGTGCTGAGTGCCTGGAAGAAGCTGGAATAATTTGAGGCTGAAGGCAGACTGAGAAATGAGTTGCGTGAAGACCAACAGGGAGGTACTAAACCAACACATGCGACCACAGACCGAGTCAAACCACGGACATGGTGTGAGATCACCCCCTTGGGAAGCGTCCTGAAGTCCCACAGGGGCACGGAATGACATCAGTTTACACACACAGAGTGCATTCAGCAACCCCCACAGAGATGAGTATTTGGCTGGAAATTGGGGCCACTTCAAACCTTTTGCAGGTAACCCCATCAGTCCCAAGTGAGAGTTGCTCCCTCTTGGAAGAAGCTCTTGGTTTCCAGAGTTTTTTGGTTTTTTTTTGCAAATAGATGGAAAATACTCCTAGCATGGCTAGTTAAGACAGAAAATCACTTTGCAATATAGGAATAGAAACAGGCTTTTCCACCTCAAGAGAGGTTTCATGACTTGTTAAACCACACACCTTGAAAAAAGTTATGTTTCCAAACTAGGTTTCCCTTTCCAGCCCACAGAGAGAGACAGGCAAATGTACTTTGCATGTACTTTGCTACAAACACCAGTGCCCTGCTCCATGCCCCAAGTCTCTGACAAGTCTCCCTATGGAACTGGAAATGAGCAGCTTGGGCCCTCCTCTGTACCTGGGTGACTTTAAGTTGTTATCACAGCCATGCCCAGGGACCTTCTCCCGGAGACCCTTCCTGTGGTGAGCAGCAACCCTTACCAGGAGCTCATAGAGAACAAGCCGGAGAAAGCAGCAGCCCACCCTCTTTGCTGAGGGGGTCATTTGGCTGGCCCAAAATCCCCAAAGAGCTTTGCGAGTCCAGATCTCCCTCATCCTTCTATTTTAATGCTTATGTCATTAACCACAGCACACTTGGCTCCCTTCTTGTTAAACCATAAACATGGGAAAATCCCTGAAGTTACCAGTGCCTTAAAAAAATAAATAATGCAAGCTCTGAGCCTCTCTGCTTCTGCTGCGGAAACAATTTAAACCCGAGCTTTGGTTCATACCCAAGCTACTTCTTAAAGAAGCTTAAAGCACTTTAATGTTCAGACATTCTTGCACGCCCAGTATCAACATTTTGCCTCGCGGTCTCTTCCAAGTTCGCTGGGAAATACACATCTGCAACTGCTTTACATACTTTTTGCATTCTCATTTCCTAGGCCAAAAGTCTTCCACTATCAAGCCACAAATTAATCTAATTATTTGGATATTTAGGCCTTTTTAGGCTCAAGTCAGCAGAGAGTTAGGCATGTGTCTAATATTGCCTCTGCAACGTGACTGCTGGGGGACTATTTAAAGATAAGCACATGCCTAAACACTGCGCTGAATTAAGCCTCAGCATCTTCAGAAGCTGGCTTGAAACAAACTGGGTTTAGGCACGTCAAGAATTGCCTTGGAATAGAAAGTCAGAGGATGGGAAGGTATTTAGCAGGTGTGCAAAACCACCCTATGAAAGGAATAGATTGTTTTGGACAAAAATACTCAACACATGGCTGAGATATCTGCAATAATTATGAGAAGGGAACGATTTTAAAAAAGAATTATTTTTGGAACGCATCATACGGCAACTTCGACAAGTTTGAGAAGACTTATTTCACCTTTAGCACTGTCTTTTAAGACTTGTCCATAATGAACGAGCAGCTTTTTTCTACAGCCCAAACATAAAGGTGTCAGGTTCTGCAAGGGACCAGCATTGGGCCAGCCTTGCCTCGACCCTCTGATTTGTGTGGCCTAAAGAAATACAGGTCCCAGAAAGGACTCACAACCAAAAAAAAAAATCAAACACTCAATACCGTAAACAGTTAAATGAAAGGATATAAGAGTGAAAGCAAACTGTAAGAATCTCTATCGTGTTTCCAACTGCAATTTGGGCATTTATATGCAACACTTACAAACCTTTAAAGAAGCCAAATTATGCAGGCCCATTATCCTGATGTTCGAATTCCACACATGACTCTGCTCTGGGGGAATGGCAGAAATGTGACACCCCTTTGGGGACCACCCTGGGACAGCCACCCGAGGGGACACCCAGATTTGGAACGCCGGGGATGGAGTTTTGGTTTGTCCTGGGGAAGAACCACCCCTCAGAAGGGAAACTGCAAGGCCCTGGTGCAACGAGCTTCCCAAAACACCAGCGGGGTGCCCTAAACCACCCCAATAACACACGGGGAGGGGGGCTGCTGCCTTTCCATGGCCGAAGTGGTGCTCCCTGCAGGGCTGGGACTGGTGCAGCACCTCGCTGCGGCTCCAGCCGCTGCCACCCAGTCGCTGCGTGACCCCGGCAGCGCTCATGATCCATCGTCCCGTCACCCTCACCGTTTACAGCAAAAAAGCCATTTAGCCAGAGCCTGCAACCCTTCAGCCCACAACGCCTTGACAGCAGAGGTTATAGGAGGGAAAAAAAAGGGGGGAAAAAAAAAAGAGAGGGAGAGGAAGAAAGAACAATGTGCAATCGGCACTGCATTAGAGATGGAAAAAGTACTTAAAGCCTGCAACATTCATCAAGGCTGAATACATAAATGCCACATTTTGAATAAGCCAAGCAAAAGACAATGACAAAGGAAAGGCGCGTTGCTTCAGGAATCTCTATCATTTTCATTTGCTGCTGTCAGGAACCTGTTTTTTGCCTCTCACTCTATCAGCCATTATAGCATTAATGAAGTAACCTCACATAGTTATTGACTGGCTTGTCAGAGTCCCTGCCTGATCCCTTAATAGAAACCATTGGTCTTCAGTTAAAAATGGGGTGAGCTGGGAGGTGCTGTGGGCATGTGCTGAATTTCAAGTGCACTCCTGAGGTTATCAAAAGCCATGAAATGCAAATTATTATATTTTTTAAACACACAGATTTCATGCAACTGAGCATATAAAATTGACTAATACTGTACTTTATGCATTCCTAATAATGTTTCCAAATATGCTCTGCATATGATCTTTCCCCAGAAAGTTGTGGGTGGTATTTGAATAAGCAGGAATGGGCCTAGTTTTATTTTGTGAATAAAGTAGTTTCCTGGATGTTGCAAGTCTCTGTTCCTTCTAATATAAGGTAATGTTTATGCACTGTCTGTTCAAACAACACGGGTAATCCTTTGTCTGAATTTCTGTCTCAGATCAAAATCATTTTCCCTTCTTCATTTTTTTCCCCCCCCTCTCTTTTCATAAAGCATCCTAAGTCCCAGAACTAGTATATTCTCATTTACTAGAAATTGAGGGTTGGCAGAGGGTCTTGAAATAACTTCTTTTTCCCAGAAGGTAATAAATCCAGGGAGTAATCTAAAACACTGAGCTGTTAATTCCAGTACCACCACGGCACTGCCTGTGCTGCGGGTACCCCACTGAATCAGCCCTGGTGACAAGCAATCAGGGCCTGCACATCCTCCTGCAGCAGCTTCTGGAGGACGAGGCATCCAAAAAAGCCTTTTCCAGCTGGGTATTTGCTCACCAGTGGGAAAAGCTACGGGGTGACCTTTCACAGGCGCCTCCAGGGAGGAGCTGCAGCCTGTGGCCTGATGATTCTCATTAAAGCTCTTAGCATAACACCCAGATGTGCACTTTGCACATCTGTAATCAGCTAAATCGTGGCCCAGGCAGCACGGAGCCCTCTCAGCACACAGCACTCCCAAACCACACAGCCCTGCCCCGTGTGAGACCCAGTTCAGCAAACCCAGCCAACTTTCTGCAGTCGGGCTCTGCTCGCAGGGAAGGTTTGAACAGGTAGCCCTAACAAATAAACTCCTCCACTTTGAGCTCAGGAGAGTCTCAGAGGTTAAACACGACACTGGTTTTGAAAACAGTAAGGAGCAGCCTCACGTCTCGCTCGGCACAGACAGCGACGAGAGGAAGAGTTGTACAGCCAGACCTGATTTGAGATTGTTCAGACCTCTTGGGTCCGCAAAACTGGGTTGGCATTCTCAGAAGAACAGACTCCCATAATAATTGTGGTCTTCTCTCATTTCTGATTGGGCTAAAAACTCCCTCAGAACAACTCTCACGGCACTTCCACATCCCTGGTCTGAAATTAAGCAAATTTCTCCTAATGAATACTCTGTTTGTTGATTTGGTGACACGTTTTCTGAGTCTGAAATATTATGAAATTCTTTAATTCTGCCCCTTCCCCCCCTTCCACCCCATTTTCTTCAATTAATTATTTGCAGGCTGTTTCCCTCCATAAAAGACATTCCTCTGCATAGGGACATTTGGTGGGTAGCATGTTAGGAATGCCTTTCATTTAACCTATTTCCAAAATACTCCCTTAGCCCTGCGTGCAGTGCTAGCAGTGCATTTACCCATCCCCTCACACTATCATGGGAGGGCCACAGGGCACCATAAAGACTCAGCTGCTCCAAAATCAGGGCAAGGGGGTTCCCAAGGGTCTCTGAGGGGACCACAGCATCGCCCAGAGTACAAACACCCTCCAGCCCAGGACATCCCAGTGTCAGTTCCCTACATCTGCCTTAACTCCCTGCAGCTGGTGCACATCAGCACATATTTCCACGGCTGTCCCTGCAAGGGAATAGGGCCTGGATGCAACATTTGAGATTAGTGTGAGCCATGCAGCTCTCCCAGCCCAGGGCCTGGGAGACCATCTTCTATTAAAATTATTTATTGTGGCCTGAAATCCACAGTTCCTCCCCAAATCATGGTGTCCCCAGCTCTCTTGGGTGACAGATAAACCCCAGCTGTCATCATTGTGCAGGACAAGCTTATCCTTGGCTGAAAATAAATGAGTTTGCTCTTTGTATATGAGGAAGAAAACCCCACAACATGACACCACTTTCTGATCCAAGAGAGAATAAATGGGACAAACAAGCCCTGTGCTCTCCACCACATCTCAGCAAAGTTTTAAGGCATTGGGTTTTGGCCCAGTGCAAAGCCCAAGGAGCCAACAAGCAGCTTTTTGTGTGAGCTTGCACACTGACAGCTCTGGAACGGGCAGAGCAGGGGGCCTAACCTTGGTTTAGATTCTCACTTCCCACCGTGATGTGTCCATCCCTACTCACAAGCTGCATTACTTCCAAGAATTCTTTTTTGGGACATTTTTTCTTTCCCTTCAGGATGCCCTGATGCCACGTCTGTAGCCTGAACTCCACAAAGAGCCACTCTTGCCCACAGCTCCTTGCTCTGCAGCAGTGACGCAAGGAGTGGCCCTTAGACACAACATCACTGCCAGGAGCTCATCAGTTCTGATCTTCTAATTGTGCTTAATTAGAAGATTGCTGAAAGGAACCAAGTTTTCATCAGTGAACTTCGGCTGCCTCGGTAATTAATATTGTTATTACAGAATTGTTAATAATTATTAGACTCTGGCAATGCAGCGTCAAAGATTTTGAGCATCTCCAGGAAGACGGAGCCTGCCCAACTCTGCTCCCAAGGATTACAGCTTTGGCCTTAGTTTGACTGTACCCCTAACGCCTGCCCTGGGACAGAAAGGGCTCCTAATTGCTTGCAACAAACTCTGCTTGATTCAGACCTAAATAAATTCAGTCTCAAGACCATCTTTGTTTTGGGGACACGCTCCAAAGTCCTCGGAGAAACCTGCACGGATTTTGTGCAGCCCAGCTGCCACCAGGGCAGCGCCCAGGCAGACGCTGCTTGGCCTCAACAATTTTCACACGAGCAGTGAAAAATTGAAATTATTCTTAAAGGCTGCTAGAGCCAGGAAATTCACAATGGCATTGGCTGTATGCAAACAGGCCCACTGTTCCCTGTGTTTTGTTGAGTGCAATATATTTGGCATGCAAAAGCTGTGTCTTCAGGGATTTTTTTTTGATTTTTTTTTTTTTTAAATAAGTAGTCTGGACGTATTGTAAGAGACAAAGTAATTAGCATTCACTCAGCCCAGCGGGGCAGCAATTTAAACTTTTACAAGGAGTCAAAGTTCAGGATGCTGCCCTGCCATCAACTTTCTACATACAGATGGGATACAGCCTGGAATATCCAAATGTTTCAAGCTACTCTGGGTTATTTGAAACTCCAATAGACACATTACTATGGGGAAATTGCTTAATCTGCTCCAGGATTTATTGCCATTGTATGTTCAGTGTGGAGGTCCTGGAGGGTTGCAAAGAGCTGCTCTCAGTGCAAGTATTTCATACCATATTAAAAAGTTTCTGACCATACCTTTAATCCTCAACATCATTACATCCTATTTTTATGCAGACAGGCACATAAAAACACTCCACACTATTAATGGGTGTTCACACCCTACTCCAAATAATCCCACAGCTGGGGAAAGGAGGGATGCAAAGCACTCTGCTGCTTGCTGCTGTCCAGGAAAAGGCAACTTTGTTGTCATATAAAGCAAATAAATAGAAGAGTCAGGAGGAAAAAATAAGTGCCCTACTGCGTTGGATTGATTTAAGAGTAAGTGTGTACAGCTGGAGAAATAGATTTTTTTCTCCTCTTAGGCAGTCATTTTTAGAAATGTATGAAGTGAGCACCGATTAAAGCTCACCAAGCAAGAAGCATTTCCCCCTCCCCCTTTTTTTTTTTGTTCATTCCACCTTTCTCTGCCCTTCCCCACCCTGCCAGGCAGACCCTGATCTGTTTGGGGGCACTGGTGGGGAGGACAGGAATCCCTGCCCACCCCGGGGATGGAAATCCAGTGTCCCAAGGCTCACAGGGAATCAGGAGGGGATGGGGGGACTGCAGCCAGTCACAGGAAAGAAAAATACTCTGCCCCACTTAGCATAATTATTTGGGGCTTTCAGAGGGAAAACAATAACAATTATTTTTTCCTTGTTCCCCACCCCCCAGCCTTTCACTTGTAAGAGCAGGTAAAACTGAGTAGAAAGAGGAGATAAATGTATAAAAACATTCCTTTTGTAGACAATTCGCACTCAGCAAAGGCAAAACAACTTGAGCAGGAAGGAAACCAGGGTACCACAGACATAAACACAACAATCTGGGTGAAAAACAGTCTTGTCTAATTGCCCTGAAAAGTATTGTCATTATTCTGATGGCTTCACCTGGTTGGAAAAAAAAAAAAAAAAAAAAGGAAAACTGGAAAACTTCACTCTGAGTTTTGGTGGCATCTTTGCAGCTCAGAAAAATAAATTCAAAGGCAAAAAGCAAAAGCACAAGGAAGCAGCACATCAAGATTTTAGGCCTCGTGCAGGGACGAGCATTGATTCTGTACATCCCCCCCTTTATGCAAGTTTCAGATTCAGGAGGAAGCACTTGCCTTGTCTGCAGATAAAGTACCATCTCCCAAGTTCTCACTACTTCCTATCTGCCAAGCAAAACAGACTTTGAACAGGAGCAGCTCAGCTCCTTCCCATCTCCAGAAAACCTCATAAAGGGTAGCACCTTGTATAAGGTGCGTATAAAACTGGGGAGAAACAACCCTCCACCTCCCCACCCTCCCTCCAAGGACAGAGGGAATATTTGCTTTCTTCAATAAGGCAGCACAGGACATGAAGGAACTTTTCTGAGTGAGTAATTCAGGCTGTGCTGTGAGCGCCAGAGGAGGTGGGGATGGCTGAACTGTGCTGTGCTTCAGAAACAAACCCCACATCACTTCCTCCTCAAATGAGACCGACTCCTTCCCCCCAGCCCCAATGCAAATTTGCACTGGCTGAAGTCATTAAAAGGTTGAAAAAGTTTATTTCCTTTTCTTTGTTTTAAGCCTGCCAGATTTCTCCTCACAGGTGAGATACCACAGGAAAAGCAAGATAAGGTTTCCTAGATGTTTATGGATTAGCCCAAACTCAGCAGAGAAAAAATAATGATAAAAATTACTATTCACATACTATTTCCAGACTTTTTGCCTCCAAGAGGCCTGAAGAGTTTGGGTACCTGTCTGACTGCTGGTCTCCAGCACTTTCAGAAACCATACAAGACCAACAGGATCTTGTCCAGGGAGGTCAACACCAGCAGCCCTGGCAGGACCCATCACAGAGCCCTTAATCCCAGAGCCAAGCTTAGCTAAAACTCAAATAAAGCTTTCTTTCTCTACCTTCATTAAGGCCCATTCCTATCATGCCTTAGACAAACTCTTACTGCTAAATTTTCTTTTTTAATGCCACAAGTGCGTTTTCTAATTGAAAAGAGAGGTAACTTGTTTCAGTGTCACAGGCTTTAATTAAGCATAGTTTGTCTAGAATAGCTGCAGGGTTTATTTATTATTTATTAAAGAAAGGTTAGTTATTTATTGGGGAGGGGGAAGACACATCTGTGGTTGCAACTTCATGGAACAAACCAGACAGCCCATCACTCAAACTGCTTTAGGACATGAGTGGATCACTATCAGGGTCAGGAAAAAAAATACTTCTTTTACTGATGTGTTATATAATGAGGATATTTTTGATACTTTCAAGTCTTCCTTGAAGCTGTGGTTGTTTCTGGTCACCATTCAAGGACAAGACATGGAGTTTAAGGGGAGGGGGGGAATAAAACAGGGGTCTTAGTTTGGACTTTCCTGCAGGAGTGCTCCAACATCACTGAGACAGGCACTGCAAAAGGGGCTGGGGGCACAGCAGGGACAGGCTGCTCAAGGGCCCCTCACTGACATTTTTCCTTCCCTCTGGCAGATCCAGCACCAGCAGTGAGGATGAGCGCTGGTGCAAACAGACTGGTGTGCAGGGAGGAATCCTCTGGGAAGTGGCAGGACATGCTGCAGACCAGTTCCTGCTGCAGGGACAAGCTCCTCTGTTAAATAGCTGTTTGAGGGCAGGAGCCTATAAACCCAGTGAGGGGCCTAGAAAGCCATGCTAAGTCATATTTTTGCTTTTTTTTTTTTTAATTAAAAAAGCTTTAACTTTCCCCTCACCACTTCTGGGCTGAATTGGTTTGATCCAGAGAGGTAGTTATGCATAAGAGCAACCACTTTATATTGAATTAGGGGATTTCTCATGCAACACATCTCACCAATTACAAGGCAGGGATGCAATTCTATGATTTATAATACATTATACTGTTAAGTAATATAACATTATAGATACAATTTGTACCTATCTCTCCATGGATTAGAGAGGTGGCACATGAAGAGTGGATCATTAAACAGCAGTGCAAGGCCAGGGGCCAAGCACTTCTGTTTAACAAGCTGCTCCAAGTACCACCCCTCTAATCCATGGAGAGAGAGAATAAATTGTTCCTGTATCTTGTTCTAAATCAGGTTCTTTGGGTGTGTTTTGGGGGGGTTTTATATTATAATAATAATAGTAATTTCTGTTTAGGGGTATTGCTTTCTGGGGCTGAACTAGTTTAAGCTGAAGGAGGTTTTGTTCCAGAAAGGATCTGGAATTTACAATCTGGCTGGCTTTGAGGGCAAAATGGAGGGAGAGTCAAACAACTCTCAGGCCATTCCGTGGCAGAAGCACCCACATGCTCCCAGTTCAATGGCACACCTGGAGAGGACAGCCAGCTCCGAGCTGCCCCAAGCAAACAGCAGGGACAGCTTAAGGCAGGAGCTTGGCTGCATCCTGGCTCCATCAGGCAGGAATGTCCCGGGAGCACTCAGCAGCCCATCAGCACCCAGCCTGCAGAGCTCAAACCCCACCAGCCAGGCTCTGGGTGACACCGGTGCCTTCGTGGCTGGGGACACCACGTTCCCAACGCGGGCATTCCCCAGCCCTCACCACCCCCGTGGCCATTCCCATGGAACATGAAGGAGCAGCCGTGGCTCAGCACGCCGAGGTCTCTGGGAGGACAGAGCTGACACGGTGCTATTTCAAGGCATCGATGGCCACGTGTAGCAGCTGAAGGTGAGCTCTTTGACCTCCATCTCTTGTGTTTATATTACCTCTCCAGGGTCAATAAATGCAGATAGGAACACCAGGCTCGACAGGCAATGTGCTGCTTTATAACGCTGGCACCGGGATTAGGGTTCCGTGCCTTGCCTCCCAGGTTTATTAAACCCCATTACTATCCCCTTAACGATGACAACACCTTTCCATAACACTACAGCTGCTTGGCTCCCGAGGAGGGCAGCACAATGAGGGAGCCTGAAGATATAGGGACACTGTTAGGCTGTCTTATAGCCCCTAACTCATCATGTGACAAGGCATTGATTTCTATTGACAATTTCATTGTAATGTCAGAACATAACCCGAATTCATCTTTCATCTACTTTAAAAGTAAACAATGGCTCTTGGAACAGAAAAAGAAAAAAAAAAGGATAGCGCTTAAAAATAACAAAAATAATAAAAAGAATTTTTATTCCAGCTTTTCCTCAAAAAAAAACCAAACAAGAGAACCAAGACTGCTCGGCAGCTACAGGGAGCAGGGCAAACTATTAATAGAAAACACATTATTTGACAAATTTTATCACTGCTTCAATTTGCAAATTATTCACAAATCTACTGTCACTCATTCAATTCTGTTCAATTTATGAAACTATATTAAATTAGCATTATTCCACGGAAACTATTTTCAGCCTCCAAAAAAATTTCCAATATTTGCTGACAATTCACCATCACCTCAGCCATGGTAAGGTGCCATTACTGTCCCTCAGCTTAACAAGCTGTGAAACAAACAGGGACTGGGGGATCCTCTGTTCAGGCTTTCCACACTGTCTATGTTTGAAAGAGGAGATAAAAAGGAAAGGCTGGCAGGGCTTGGCGTTGGCACCGGCACCACATTACATTTCTATTAATAAAGAACAGCAATCAGCTCTAAAATTAATGTGGATCTGTTATCTCCTCACGCACACAAAGAATTTGTGTCTAATGTGCTCACACGGACCGTGGTGCAAATGATGGGGCCAAGCCACTCGTTTTTCTGTTTCATTACCTCTGTGCCTTGGCTCTGCTCTGGTTTTGTGTGCTTTTTCCTCAGAAAAGCATGTGCAGACATGTAGGATAAAGATCTGTCAGCGTGGTCCCTCTCTGTGTTTCTAGAGACTACACAGATGTATTTCATACGCCTCCAAAATGCAAATTGAAATTTGCTAATTTCTAGGTTTTGGCCACCTGTTGCACTTTACCACTGCCGTTTAATAGACACATGGCGCAGATTAAAAGTTTTACTGGACTTAAGGCTAAGACACTTCCAAAGTCCTCCACAGATACCAGACACACTTGGCAGACAGCAACACTGAGGTACAAATTTCCACACTATGGTGAAAGAGACCCTGGAGCCTTAGGAAAAGTGAAATAAAATAATGAAAATACACCTCTTCATTTCAGTTTCACGGGATTCAAATGATGTGCAAAAATTCCCTAAGCAATTTTCCTGCAGCACAGCTCCCTAATGAGGCTGGGGAAGCAGCTTCTCTCCACACTCCCACAAATAGCTAGTCAGGACGAGCAGAAAAGGTAAATTCAGTCTTTCAGGGTGGAAATCATGCTACAGATGCCAAACTGATGGTCATGGCTCAGCCAACAGCCAACCACCTTTTCCGGTGATAGACCATCCCATGACACAATCCTAATTTTGAGACATTTGTTTGGGGTATTCGCTTTTTCACCAATGGTTACTTGGGGTATTGTTTCAAGTTATATTCAAGTAGTCCCACACTGAACAAACAGCAAGGAAAACATCTAAAATTACCACTTGTCCTATAAAGTTTTGGCATAAATAGGATCTCAAGGTATTTCATGATATTGTCTTGGGCAACTGGAACGCATGAGACGGAAATGCTTTGCAAGTCTAGAGAAAAATAAAATAAAAAAAATAGCCATTACAAAAGGAGACAACAAACCCAACACCTCAGGAGGTGTGCACTGCTAGGGAATTTGCATTCCTTTTAAAACATTATCACATGCATTGTCTCTGTTGGGTGTTCCAGGGACACTGTCTCTCTAGCTGTGACCCATCACACCACTCCTGAGGAAAAGATAGAGTCATCCTGGGATATTGTCACATCCATCTCCCACAGGAGAAGAGACCTGACAGTGTCTGGGACGTCTTGGCAAGAAGAAGCAACAAAGAGCAGCCAGGAAGGGAAGCAGGGAAGAGATGCATCTCCCAGCAGGGAAGAGATGAATCTTGATAGACTCCCCCTCTCACTCTTCTCCAACCTCCGGGCCCAGCTGGACTCAGCCTCCCAACTGCTCTCCCCGCGAGGACAGGGGACGTGGGAAGCGCGCGGCTGGCACCGCACCCGCCAGGCTCCCAGGGATCCGAGAACACCCTCGGGTTCACAGGCACCCGGAGTTTGCCAAATCATTTCAGCTCATCTCTAATTGTCAGCGATCTCTATTAGCTCAGTAGTGTGGCTTTGACATAAGGATGAACAGAAGGGTTGTTACTGGCTAGTGAGAGGAGAGGAGCTTCTGGTCCAAGGAAGAAAAGCATCTTCCACGGCAGAAGGAAAAATCTTTTTTTCCTACCCACATAGGCTAAACTATATCAAAGGCTAACTGACAAAAGACAAAGGGACCACGCAATGGGTGTCCATCAGCCTAAACTTTCCCCGATATCATACTAAAAAAAAGGGAAAAAGGCTTTATGACTTGCTTCTCGGTATTAAGGAATAAGAGATCTGTTTTATGATTGTCTCCAAGAGGAAAAAAAATAGAAAGGAAAATAGCACTATGTGCACCAATCCCAGTACAGCACGACTCCATTTGAGTCCTCAGCTCCCGAAGGTGGCTGGTTTGGCAGGGGCAGCTCCTTCTCCAGAGCACTTCCCTCTCAAATGACTGGTCCCCGAGACCCAGAGCCATGGTGCAACTCTCCCCGTGCCAGCTGAAGCTAAAAATTTATGTACATGGAAAGAAAAAGGAGAAGGGAAAGAAGAGTCTCAACTACACCGAGACCGCATTTTCTCAGATTACGCCAAAATTCTGATCTTTCCATATTATTTCCCTGAACAACAGCCCAAGTTAATAGGACCTAAAAATACCCCAAACACATTTTTGGTTTTGCAAACAGTGTTTCATTCATGCATGTCTGCCTGGTGATGCATCGTTACAATTGTAATGAGATAGCTGCCAGCCCTGGAAGGGTGTATTGCTCCCTGCACTTGGAATGCTAAAGAGGGACTGAAGCCATAGAGGAGGTTAAAATGAATTTCACCATATAGAAATGAGAGAGAAATTAAGTCAGGCCTGGAGCTAGAAGTTACCTGAGCTTCCCAAACAGTCCAGGGCCACAACCACCTCTGCTTTACACTTAAATTTTTGCCCAATACAAGCAGCAAAAGCATCACTTAGATCCCAGGAGCAGCCTCAGCAATGTGTTGGATCCTGGGATGGAATCAGGCAGTCAGGTGGCACCTGCACCCCCTCACGGTGGCTGGGGATGAGATGTACCACAAACAGGGAACATAAAGCGGCCCTAAATTAAAGCGCTTCCAACACAACGCAATTACACTACATAATGTTTACTTATCTTATATACACTCAGAGGGAAGATAAATGTCTAGTAAAAACCACAATCCACTATTAAACAGCTATAAAATACTTCGCTGTCTTCCCATTTCAAAAGCTCCCATAGTATAAATAGTGGTCAAAAGTTCAGTGAACTGTCTTGTAGTCTGGTGCTCCATTCAAACCATGCTATTTCCAGAGAGTCTCCTGACACCGTATCTAATTTCCAAAATGAATATGCTTTAATTTTCCTTCTTCATGCATTGTGCTTTTTCCTCATTTAAAACAGCAACAGCCTCTGGCAGTAAAGGACATCACATTTCTGTGCGAGATGAAGCTTTTTTCCCCCGATATGCGGGAGAATGGCATGGGTCAAGGGAGAAAAAATGTATGCAAAAAACATCACACCCCACTGACCCCAGTATATTTTACATTACAATTTTGCCATTTCCAATATAGGTTCATTTTGCAGTGGACCATATCAGCCATATTTCAGGATTTACACAAAAAAAAAAAAAAAAATCAGTACCTGGAGCATTGTCTGCATAGGTCTGTCCTAATGCAATATATGGATTGTCTTATTAATGTGTAGTGTAGCTTGCAGAGAACACACAGGCATGCAGGGAATACTTATGCGTGCCAGGGAGGCAGCACAGGTGTTCTGTTGGGGATGTGCACATACATTCAATTATCTCTGCAGGTAATACACAAGTGCATTTTGATGGCTTAAAACCCAGCCTGCCGCACACTGCAGGTGAACCCCCTGGAAATCAGGGGGGTTTTCCACACAAGACTTCCTCCCCTGAGCCATTAAAGTCCCTGAAATGGGGCACATGACACAGCTTCACCCATTTAAGCTGAGGCTGCCATGCTTTCAGTGGGCAGCAAAAGGAGCTTTATCTCCGGGCGGACATTAAAAGGCTTCCACCTCCAGCACAGGCAGAGGTAATTAATTAATCCATAGCCTGATTGGAAAGGCCCAGAAGGTTCTGGAAGCTCCTCAGGACTTCACCCTTTTGCCTTAAGTGTTTCAACAAGGCCCAGCTGTGCCTCGTTAACGCTGCCCGGGTTCTCTGAAACGCTGGCAGCTGAGAAAAAAGATGCATCTTTTATTCTCCCAACCCTCCTCCAAGACCAGGGAAAGGATCAAGTGGAAGCTTGGGGCAATCCCTGTTTTAACCAGGGGTAAAATCCCCACACTCAACCGGAGCATTGCCTGACTAAAGGCCATAACAATTCTGACTTCACATACTGCAAAGACCATAATGCTCACAGAACTGGCACATCTGACCATTACCAACAAAATAATCATCTGCTATTTTGACAGAAAATCAAAGAAGTCTGACTTAAGAAGTAGCAATTCCCATAAAATCCTGCTGCTCTCCACAGATGACCAGCTAGGAGAAGGCTCGCGAGGGAAGCAATACACAGATACAGGTATCTAAAAGATTAAACGTGGAAACAAAGCAGAATCATGGAACTGGGGATAAATATAGATGAGGAGAGGGCTTAAAAGGTACAAAAAAATAAGAATTCCGCCACAGAAAGACAAAATCACCACCTTTCACATCAAGCAGCTACTCCACCTTACAACTGCCACAGAAAGGAGCAAGTTCAGGTCCTACAACCATAAAACTTTCTCTGCTCATCGCCTCAAACAAATCTAGAGCAATGTTGTGCTACAAAACTGTAAGAAATAACAAAGACTTACCTGAAACTCAGGGTAGCCCAAGGAGCTGGAAGAAGCTGGTGAGAGGGAACGTGGAGCAGCACACACTGAAACTGCCAGCACCAGAAGCTGAGGTTAAAATCAGGCTCCACAGGTGTTTGGGATAATGCACTAATTAACTCCCTGGAGCTCATTGGCTGTCATTGCTCCACAGCCACACCCTGCCGGGAGCCCGGACTCAGCACACCCTAAATTCTGGTGGGGGTGTACTTTTTGGGTAGATAAAGCTGCTTTTGGTCATTTCAAAGTTCTGGCCAGGACACTGATGGAAAAGGTTTCCTTTAATGGGAGGCAGCTGAGAGCCTTGAGATCCTGGGCACAGAGGTGGGAACAGCCTGCTGAAAATGACCCTAAATGCATTGCAAGAGCAGCACTTTTTTGTGTTATTTTAAGCAGAAAGGGTAAAACATGCAACATTTTCTTCAGGTGTTAGCACTCTTAAATGTCACAGGGAAGCATCCTGTTGCCTGGCGAGTTGTGGACTCGGGGCTCAACAGGTTTGCTTGCTTATTGTCAGCATTTACCTGAACTGGTTTTTAATAAAAGCCTTTGAAGCAAGAAAATCTCCTGCCTGAGACGAGGCGTTGGGAGCCCGAGTGGAGGCCCCTGAGAGTTGCTGAGCTACTTAGTGGCAGTCAGTTGCATCCCTGATATATCCCGTTCCTTCATAATTGCAAATCCCCTGGGTGCTGCTCTGCACAGGACCAGCTCTCCTGTCAGCAGTTATTGGATGGGAACTGACACTGGTGTTTACACATCCACGCTCCCAAGAATTTCAGTATCTGCCTGGCAAACGCTGCCGTGTTTCAAGTGGCCAATCTGAGCCGGCGTGATGTGATGGAGGGCAGAACTTGGGCCTTCGTCTATTCATCCCGGGTTTTGAACTTATCAAAACGAACCTTCAAGAATAATAATAATAATAATAATAATAACAACAACAACAATAATAAATAGCAACATTTTCACAGCACACGGAAACAGATCCAGTAAGCACAGGTGACATAAGCAGCAGATTGAAATTTCATGAGCGCTGTAAACAGAGCTGGGTGTATGCTGGAATTTGTCCAGAATANATAATAATAATAATAATGTTTCCTTTGGCTTCAGAGCACCGGTTCCATCAAAGTACTGACTATTGAAAGTTCAACTGCTAATGGCGAGCTATTTTGAAAAGGGAAAAGTCTGGAGGCAAATTATGAGGGAAAGAATAGATATTAATCATTTTTAAAGTCATTCAGTCTCAGGCATTATTTTCCTTTCTTTCATTATTCATGATGAGTTTTTTTGCTTCAAGGCCAAGTGAATTCACAGGGCCTGACCCATCCAAACACAACCACGACTCTGAACAATGCAGCCCAGCTGAGTCTACAGATAAAAAAAGAGCCCAAATGGAAAGAAAGAATGAAAGAGAAGATAATTTTAAACAGTGGATTTAAACACACACATGGAAGTATAACCCTCCTGCTGATGAGTTCATTTCCCAGTACCTTGTCCACTGTGTTGCCAGCCCATCCACCCTGGTGAGGGATTTGTGGAATGGGAGTGCCAACAAGGAGCTCATCCCATTTGCTGTTTCTCTGCCCCTACCTCTCTGGCCTCTAAAGCCATCTCAGTGGTGTCCAGCCCCTTTCAGCCAAGGGAAGACCTCTCACCTTTTCTTTTTTAGCTTAATTCCAGAGCTAATGGAAACTCCGTAGTTTCTCTTGTAACTTGGATAACCTGCACAGCATTTTGTTGCTGCAGGGCACGAGCAGACCCTGGGAAGAATTGAGCCTAGAGCCATTTACAGCTCTCTCTGTTGAGAAATTGAAGAGCTTGGAGGAAAAAATCTCAATCCAGAGGAGGTTTTTTTTCCCTCAAAGCTCCCTTGGGGAAGGTTTTCCCACGTGGGGTGTGCAGAGCACTGGGGCTGCTGCAGGGAGATTCACACATTCGGACACGGAGGGACACCACGTTTGTGGCAGCTTCCACTTGCCAGAGAATGAGGGGGCACAAAGAAGCTTTCAGGGCAGACCTGTGTTCTCCTCCTCCAGTAATTCTCAGCATCCCCAAGTAGCCCCACGTATTGAAGCAAAGCAGCAATTCAGAGTTCCCTTTGCTTCAGGGCAAAATAACCCAACATCATTACTTTAGTTTATCTATATTTGTAACTGTGTTCCTTGGAAGACGGGAGTTTGCTGTGGAATATCTGTGGCAACCTTGAAGGCAACTGATGTACTTTTCCCACTCTGGAATAAACTCAGCAACATGAATCCTGCCTCAGACTCCACAGATGTGTGCATCTGCAGAAGACGCTGTTAATAATTAATATAATTGTACAACCCCCTAGATATAAAAATACACAGACAGAGCCTCACATTTTGCCTGCTTCTCTGTAACAAATACCCAAACTGAAACAAATTTAACAAGATACATTACACAAGTCTGCAGACAGAAGTTGTATGAAAATTTTAACTCTCTTCAGCAAGAAAGCACTTCTATTTCCAGTAACGCTGGCAGCATATACTGTAGCTAGGCAGCCGCATTTATTTTCAATTATCATTTTTGCCTTTTTATACAGCATAATGAAATGCCTGGTAAATTATACATTTTTGTAAAACACAAACTTGTCTCTTTATTTGCAGCTCAAGTCTTGCAATATCGTTTTGTCTGCATTAGTTCTAGCTCTTTATGAGAGGCCAATTACTTTTCTTAGCTGTAACATGTAGAGTGTGATATGTTACTCGCCAGTCCTGGCTGAGACACAGCCTGCTGCAAAATGACCACGGCTATGGCTCAGACCTTTGGAGAAAAGGGGGAAAATTCCCAGCGTTCTGCTTGCTAAAACATCGTCCGTACTCGTTTGCTCCAGCTTCGATACCTAAGATTTTCAACCCACACCCCCTGCTAAACAAAAGCATATTTTTTAGGGGGGAAAAAAAAAAAGCATATAGCTTCTTCCCCCAGTCTCCCTTTAGAAAGATGCTTTCCTGGCAGATGGATCTCAATATGCCGTCTCCCAAATCTTAAGCAACTCTGAAAATATAAAGTTCACTTATACCAATGGGCCATATATATCTACACCTCTCGATTCCCTGTCTCTTTAACTGGCACTTTGAACTAGTGAGCACCTCTTTAATCTTGCCCCATTATCATCCTAATAGCACCTCCCGATATTCATAAATGTCTAGCAAGACTTTCAGCTATTTGGTATGAAGAAGAAATATCCAGCTAAATTGAGAAGATTACCACATCACCACATAAATCAGTGACAGGCCGCGTGTTATTACAGTTGATTTTTGTTGACAGTTGGCTGTAGGCAGTTGTGTTTCAAATGCCTTTTTTCTCTGGGAAATTAAACAAAATTCCATGCAAAATGCAGCCCTCCAGTTCAAAAACTGTAAATCCAAAATTAGCATTTCATACTTTAAAAGGTAGCACAGCACAATTTTCCATTGAAAGGTCTGTACAGTTGTCACAAATGGGTGCTTCACACATGACACTAATGCTACCGATGCCTTTTAAGAAAGCCACCTTTCCCTGATATTATTTTCTTCTCCTAATAATCTGCATACACTATAGTTCATCCCTACGGAAAAGAAAGAGAGCTCACTTACTTATCTCTCATATGGGAGCATTATGCTTTCAGCAATTCAGACAGATAGGCTGGGTGGGAGGGGGGCACGTTGCCGAATCCTCCGCGATAAGAGGGAAGGAATTGTGGCCAGCGAAAGGTTAATCTTCCCTCTCCAAGTCCCTCCTTCTGTCTCTGCATAACCTGGAGAGCAAAGAAAATGCGAGACTTACAAAGTGAAAAGACACACCGGCACTCAACTGTTCGTGCTGCATCGTGTGGCACTTCTCACACAGGGCCACGCATGACCTAATTAACAAAAAGCCGTCGCTAAAAGTCAGAGAAGCAGCTTGGGTGACACCAGAGAGGACCAGAACTTGCGAAGGAGTGTCTGCTTCCAGCAGCTGCTGATCTGCCAGTTTTGGCTCCGACAGCGCCCGCTGCTAAGCCAATTTTTAGGGACTCTGGTGTCAGCAAGTTGATCAAGCAGCAGTAGTTGAGACGGAGCGCCTTCCCCTTCTCCAGGCAGATCCTGGGGGCAGTGGCTTTGTCTTGGGCAATAGCTTGGAGAAATCACCACCACAAGAAGGTCACTTTTTTGGCTATGTATGTACATACATATATATAACACAGGGAGCTGAAGCAGAGAACTGCTCTGCCTACTCCTGGGCACAGGGACAGACATGTAATGTGGTTTGTCAGCCAAAAGATGTTACATGTGTCTCCACACAAACACTCTGCTGGCAGCTCACTGGCTTCTGGCCACACAGTCCAACATCCCCTGGTCAGAACTGCTGGGCTGAAAACCAGATCACCAGCCAATTGCATCTGCTTCATTTTCCCCCACTGTCCAAGGGCAGAGGTAGGAGGCCACAGGGATGATGGCCTGTGTGAAGGATCACCCCTTCTCCCAGCCCTGTCCTCAGAGGGGAGCCAAGGATGGAGAGTCCACCTCTGAGCTGGGTAATCCCACTGCTTGTCACTGAGAGGGAAGCGTGTTCACAGTAGCCAGTGCCAATAAAATTAAGCATTTCAGTCAATATTGAAATGGTTTAATTGGAATCCACCATCAGGCATTTTAAAAAGCTGCCTCACTCTCATTTGCTCACGGCTGGGTCAAGGTTTAGTTTTTACAGCCTGTGCCAAACCTTTCCCTGGTGTAACTCTCCTGACAGAACAGCACAAGATGCCCATGGGAGCCTGGCCCCAGTCACCCATGGTGTGTCACCCATACAAAAAAGCTCTTGATCCTCTGCTAGAGGTTGCATTTGCACCTGGTTACAGGTGAAGACTAAATCAATGGAGTCAAATAATCACGGTGAGATACTGGTTGCTTAAGAGTTGCCCTGCTGGGGAAAAAGTACCCAGCCAAGAAGGATGGAAAATGGCAGCACAAGAGAACACAGGGAATATGATGGAGCAATCCTGTGCGCCCTGTTGAGGAGAGGTTGGAAAGAGGATGAAGCTTTGCTGTTGAGTGAGCTGCAGCCTACAGAGAGAGATTCAATGATTTAAGGTAGCACTTGTTCAACACTAGAAATATTTATACTTAAGATCTGTAGGGAATATCATAAAAAGGGTTATGCCACAAATACTTTCTCTTCTGACTCTATGCGCACATTTAATATCTTAGTATCTGATTCCCAATGAATAGTTCTTACAAATTTTTGAAACACACGAGAGGTGACCTCCATTTGTGCTTGGGACCAGCTCCTGGGGACAACCAGGCAGTGAGGAGACACAGACCAAACTGGCACAGTGAAAGAGTGTGGTCCACAGGGGAAAACAATTGCCCCAGCAAAGAATGCCCAACACAGGCACAAAGCAGCAAAAACAAAAGCAGGTTTGAAGTACAAAGCTGCCCATTTTGATATAGATGTGGAACCAGTACATGATCACTGGGGAGAGGAGGCTGAGCTGAGTGAGACAGTGTTGCCAAGAATAGCGTTTGAAATGAGGTGTGACGAGGGCTGTGACTGCAGGCAGAAGGTGGCTCTGTATACACAGACAGGTATTTTGTGCCACATGAAAAGCCTGAGAAGTGTGGCAGCTACCTGTGCCTTCAGACACGAGACAGGTTGCTCACTCCATGGTACGGGAGGGCCCTCCTCCAGGGCCACGCTTTTGCAAGGACAGGGAAAGGCTGACAAGAGGAGGGAGATTTGGGAGCCCATGTGCACCTTCATCCTTACCAGAGGAAGGCATCAGGGTGCCAGGGGCTGACAAAGCCCACACAAGGACTTTGCTTGAGGAGGAGCCCAGCAGCAAAGCCCAGCTGTGGCAAAGCTGATGTCGTGCCAAGGTAGCAAACAGCCTCGCAGGACAACCAGCAAACTCCCCCAAAGAACTTGTCAACAGCAGAAATTATCCTTCAGCTGAGGAGATGAGGCAATCTGGGGCGGTGACAGTGGGAGCAGGGGAAGCAAAGGAAGTGTGGGGAGCCTGACCCACAGCCATGGCAGAGCAGGATGCTCCAGAGAGCCTGCACAGTGCTGGAAATGGAAAGCCTTCTCGTGCTGTCCCCTGACGTGCAGCTCTTTGAAACGTATCTCCAAAGCTTCTGGGTTTGGCAGCCCTACAGCCATTGTGTAAAGGGGAGAGCCTCTGGGTTTGCTGTTTCAGTGAATGTAAAGGGTGCAAGCCACCCCTCCCCTCCCCTGGCATCCTTTTCTGCACAGCCCAGGTGTTTGCATCTCAACAGCCATTTTTGTACTGAACCCAGCAAGACGCGATGAAATCCCAGCGCTTGTTTCACAGAGACATTCCGCTTCGAGGGAAAGATCACAGTCAGCTTTGGGTTGTAAGCCCAGGGATGCCATAAGAACAAGTCAATTACTCCACAAATGAGGGGGAATACTTTACAAATTTTAGCTGAACTAAGTAGAGAAGAGAAATGAATCTGTAAATCATCAATTGGTGTGTCTGTTTATAATTATTATCATGCAAGTAATATAATGTTAGTTGAGCAAGATAATTTTTGTGTGTTTTGGGATTTCCTAGTTTGCATCTTTCTGCCTACATATCTAGATCTCCAGGGCAGGTAATTTTTTTTTTCCTGATGCCTCATAAAAAGAAAGAAATGCTGAATATAAAACCTGACAGGAAGCTTTTCCTTTCAAAGTATAGTTCATGTGGTTGTTTAGAAAATGCAGTTCAAACACTATTCTTTACTTGTTCTTGTACTTTGTACAAGTTGTGAGTAATACACACATTTGTTCACATGGCAAAGGCTGTGCTCATGGCAGTAGCCTTGGAATAACGTCAGGTGGCTGTTGCTTACAGGACAGGAGTACTGTGGTCTCTCCCAGCTCCAGGCCCATCCGTATTAGGAGCTGAAGCTGCATTTAACTGCTGGCCAAATCACAGAGGTGTGCAGGCTTCATGCACTGCCTTGAGTTGGGGTGCTCAGAAAACTCTTCAGGAACAAACAAATTTATGAAATATCCTAGGGGATATATGAGAATTGGAGCTGAAATTCAGTATTTTCTAACTGCTCTCACTCTTCCTCTGGGGACTGCTGCTGATCTTTGATCACTTCCCTCATTTACAAACGCTGTCATCTCGCCATTCTCCTTCTACTCCGTATCATTAATACAAATCTGGAAACAATGGCTTTCTCCCTGCTAAAACATTGCAACATCCCACTATTTGTTTCCTCTTCTAAAACGGATCATTCATTATAACCCATATCCCCCAAAGAATTTTATCACTTGAAACCTGTTTGCAGTGAATCTAAAGTAGCCAGAAAATCATCTCCTCAGAAATTCCTGCGTACGCTGGAGCCGACTTCTCCTGGAAGCCCAATAAAGTGTTGAGTCCCTCTGCAGGCAATATCCATTTTTCTTCTTTCTGATACAGTCTCCGGCAGTAACCCCTGCAGCTGTGCAAGATCCATTTTTTTTTTTTTTTTTTGCTGCTGAAATTCACTGCTCGGCTCTGTTAGCTCTTGTACCCACTTCATCCCGAAGAGTTGGGATAATTGCCTCCTTGCTTCGTCGTTCCACCACCTCCATGCTTATCGCAGAGGTCAGCTTTTCTTTTATCTCTCCTATAACCAACTCGTTATTTGCTGCTTTCTCTTGCAAGGGACAGGCTGCTGCTCCCTGACTCCTGCCCCATTCCACTTTTCCTGGTGTTTGTTCACCTCGTTTGAATATTTCTGCCCAAAAAGACATCTCTACCTCTCAGCATTTGAATTTAGTATTTTACTTTGTAGTCCATGGTCCCCAGCAGCAGCAGCAGAGATTTGGATGAACACTGACCTGTGTGAGGAGGTATCACCAAAATGCTTACACCTGCAGTTCGAGAGTTGTGTGAGCAGAGATTTTCCCCAAAAATCTGGGCAGCCATTTCGGTCGTGAAAGGTTTTTTTTTAATAAATTAAATAGGAATAACATGCTCACTGGTTTTTACCTGAGAAAGGTTATGCAACCTAGTAATGTTAAAATGCATTAAAGGTAAGGCTTGGGACTCAAATTGCTCGCATGCTGGTAGAAAAGAAAGGAATGCTGAATATAAAACAAAATAATGCAGAAAATGTTCTACACTGTTAAGGGTGAAGGCAGCTGTGGCTATGCAATATTTACCATCAGGGAGGCTTGGACCAAAGCTCCCTTTGAACTACTCACAGTCAAGAATAAACCCCAATGTCAGTATGTGCACGGGTGAAAATTCAAAGTGCAGGAAGGGCAACCACCCCTCACTGTTTCACAAGTCCCCAAACTATCTAAATACCATTGGAGACACTTTAAAAAAAGATGCAGATGATCAAACTCTGAGCTAACCCACAGAACTTTTCCTTGGGACATACAGTTTTTTGAACTAACAGCAAATTCTGGACAAGTGAGGAGTGGGTAATAAGGTCTGGAAAGCACAGGCAGAGCCAGCATTACTAAAATCAGCCTTGAAGTGTCGCTCACAAATTGTCACCAAAGCACTGTGAGAGGAGTGCAGACAGGGCAACTTTTGCAGAGATGACACTCATACTTCCAGGGGCTTTCAGAGGATATTATGTACCCATTTCCCTGTTTGAAAATGTGCCTCTTCACCTAAAACAAGAGATCTTTGCATTTTGAAATAACACATCCACTCATGTAAAAATCACTCCTCCAGCGCTCCGCCGAGCAGCAGTGGTGCTGTCTGAAAATACAGGTGTTTTCTGGAAACATGGGTGTCTCCAGCTTTTCAGCCCGTGTCAGTGCAATGCAGTTGAACTTCCTAATCAATGGCAATTTGTTGTAATATTGATGATGACCATGCATAGAGACATAAAAACCCAATTCTTTGCTGTTGCTTAATGCCATTGTGAAGGGTGGGTGGTCACACGCTCAGCACCACCAGGACGAAGCCTGGCTTCATCCTGAGGCCACCAGAACAGCCAAAGAGTAGAGCCTAGTCCCACACCTGCCACCAGCCAGCCCAGCAACCCTGAGTCACTTTATTTGCTGTTTCCCCTCACAACACAGTCTATTTAAATCTGAAGCTCTGTGAGACAGCAAATGTTTTTCTTCAATAGGGAGTGTGCAGTTCCTGCCACGGTGGGACTCGTGTCTCGGCCAGGACCTTGAGGGAGTGGGGTAAGAAATCAAGCAGAAAGAGCTGGCAGGAGAGAAGCAGCACCCCTTGGCCTCAGCAGAAATCTGATTTCAGAGGGGGCTTGTTTTAATCCAAAAGAGCAAAATACTCTTGGGTATCGTTCAACAGTGAACACTCCTTGCTACCTCCGTTTCGTAAGGTGAGCGAAAAGGCAGCCTGTGCTACCACAGCGGGGAATTTGGGTCTGGCAAATTGCTCTGTTTCTTTGGCCAAGAGGCCACACTGGGGGCCATGCCTTCATGAAGGGTCTGTGAGCGTGGCAGCCGCCTCTCACTTCTCAATTTGCTTTTAGAAGCGAACCGAAGGCCACGCAATGCCACACAGCACGAAGGCACAGAGCCTCCAGACCCAGTGGGACCTCAGCCACTGCCATTGGGGCAGCAGACAGACACCAGAAACCTCTGAAGAGCCACTGGGGCGTGCTGGCCACTCCACATCCGACACCTGCGAGGCGGGGCCCGGGGGAAAGCCCCGTGGCCACCTCACAGGCACAGCCAGCAGCCTCAGCAGCAGGTCTGCTGCCATGTCACGTCCCTGCTCATCCCCAGCATGGAGGGGACATTCAGGGCCAGCTCTCAGGGACAAAACACTCCAAGCACAAACACCTCCTTGCATAGGTCCCATAGGGCAACTCGTGAACCGCCCGGCAGCCGGTGGCACTGGGACGTGACATCCTTGGTTCTTGCAGGCAGAAGCCACCCAGGGCAAGAGCACGAGCTGCTGAGCTGCTGCCTGTGCCTGGGGACAGCTGAGCCCCAGCCTGGCCAGGACGTCCCGCAGAGCTCATCCTCCTGCACCTCACGTTGCCCGCGTTTAGGGGCATCACCACTGCACTTGGTGCATTTGCAGGGCCCCACCATGGCTAAACTGATCTTTTACACTTCACACGGGTGGACATGAGGAAGGCCCACTTCTCCTTCATGCACTTGTTACTTCAGACCTGTTTCCACCTCTGAAACACATTGGTATTGTTCAACGTGGCCGGCCCTGCGGATGTGAGCAGGGCGTGTGTTCAGCTTCTCATCTGAAATATTTGCATGAGCCGCTGGTTTCCTCTCTCCCCACTGGGGACAGGAGGCTTTCTCTCACTTCTCTATTTCATTGTGATCTATAGAAGCAAGTTCAAAAGGGCAGGAGCGCAGGTCTCACATCCTGATGCTTTGACTCACCCTCGTGAAAAGTTATGGGTGTCAGTACTGCTACAGCTGCTCGATTCCCCCTTCAGCCTCTTCAATTTCTGTCTCTTTGCCACACTTGATGACAAAAAATAATGAGCTTTTGCATTCCCTCACTAACTACTTTATTTCTCACACTCACAGGAAAAGATATACACACTCAAAAATACATGCACACACCCCTACATGCCATTTATCAGTTAACTTCTGAAAAAAAATTGATTTATCTACTCTGAAGATATGGGTAGGTTGTGGCCTTCAGCTTTGTTGGCTTTTAAAAAGCTACCAGTGATCAATTCTGTAATAGTTTTTACCAGATTAACATAAAAACTTTGATCTGAAGAGCTTTTCCTTTTTCCTTTGTGTCAAAGACCATGGTTTGCACTCTGCATTTCTTAGCCCAATAAAAGTTGTGCTGTGCGTGGTACCTCAAATTCCCCATTCTCCATCCCAGAGCAATCTGTCTCTGTGTATCACACTCCCAGTCTCCACATCTGAGTACCTATAAAGGGACTGCCAAATAAAATGTTGTGAACGCTGCTCTCCGTTCTCACTCACTAAAACTTTGTTGAATTTGCTTGGTTTTACACCTATTACAGCTCAAAGACTGTTTGCTTCTCCCCTGCAGGGTTGTGGAAGCAGCAAAAGTAGTGGGGAAGGAAAATCTTCAGACCTGCTTTCTCCCTTTAAACTGCTGAACAGAAGTGTTGAAATCTCAAAGTTTTGCTTTTCTCTGGGTTTTGTTTTTTGGTTTTTTTTTGTTTTTTTTTTTAAATGACTGTCTGCCACAACTCAAAATGCCTCATTCTGTATCAGCAGAATTTAGTCACACTGATAATTCAGATTTCCAGGCAAGATACTTGGAGTGAGCCTTCCTTATGGTTTTCCTCTAACAGAGTTCAGATAATTTTAATCTAACAATTGACTTCATTCTCTCGTTTGAGTTTTCCTTTTCCCCCAATGGCAGGAGAAAAAGGAAAAAAAAAAAAGAAAAGAAAAATAAAAGAAAAAAGAAACACAATTTTTATTGCATGGAAAATGCCTGAGGGGAACAAACTGAATTCAGCACTAACTTGCAAAGGCAGATTTTACAGTTGCAAAATCAGACCATAATTTGGCCCAATATTCTGTTTCAGTGCTTGGCTCAGTGGAGAAACCAGGACGTGTTTTTTCCTGCCCGGGAATTATTGTTCAAATGAAAAATGAGTTTTCATAGACAGGGAAGTATCATTGCTGCAAGCAAGCATGAACAATGCTGAATCTCGGTCATGCGTAAAACCCAAGAAGTGGCCAAAAAAGCGCTTTTCTGAGAAAGCTGGCAATCCCTGCTTTGGAAAGTTGTGCCATACCCCACGCCAACTCGCTCTACCAGCGCCGGCTGTAGAAATTGCTCTCCTTGAAACAACATCTACCTAATTTGTAGCAGTTAATAACTAACAGCATATAATTTTAAATCCCAGCCACACTTTGCTGGTTCCTGCTTTTAATTAAACCTGACTCATAGCGATGAAGGGAGTGGGGATTGGGTAGGTGGGATGCTGGAGCTGCAGCCTGTGATGAGTGGGGCCAGCAGTGGTACCCCTGGCAGGACCCCCCTCCCCTTCTCCTAAGTGTGGATATTAATTCAGAGTCCTGTCAATCAGGGCTGGTTACTATGGCAGTGGTGGGCCTAAACTAATGAAGAGCCACTCACCCCTCTCTGCGAGTAGGGACGAAGAAGCCCATGGTCAGAACACAGCCACAGAGCTCCTCTGGATCAAGACATGTGACGGGAAGTTAATGATGTATTAAAAATGCATGTTAATTAATGAGATTTTTAAAATTATAGCTTTTGCTCGCGCCTTAACTGGTACGCAAGTGGCAGGAGGGCTGGAGCGAGTAGTTAGCACCTCCTCACTGCCTGGCACGGCCACTAACAACCCCTACATATTCTCCATCGGGGCCAGGAACCAAAAAGCGCCCTATGTTCCAGGACATCCTGGATACATTGTGTAACAGCAGCTCGGACATCACTCAAGCATTAAAGCAGAGCTTTTCCTGGGCCCGAAGCAGCTCTGTGCCCCTTGCTACCACTGGAGCCTTTGTGCAGGGAAATCGGGAGCGATCCGGACCCAAGGTCCCCGGCCATCAAAGCTCCGTCTCGCGGGAGGCGGCGCAGTTTTGGCGTGCAGAGTCTGGAGGCGATTCTCTATCTGCTGCTGAATTTGTTTTGCAATTGCAGTATGTCTCTGTCCATGTGCCATTAAGAGCTCAATTCTTTTATTCGCCCCCCCCTCCCCGCCTTTTTAAAACATCATGTTTATGCAAGTGGACAGGAGGCTCTCATATCTGGGTCACACGTTTGCTGGAGGTCATTGAAAGGCTACAAAATGGAGCATGCCTAATTCTGCTATTTCAGAAGTTTTCTCACATGTACTCAAGACAATTATGCCTATTAAATGAGTTCATTAAATTTCAGAAATCCTTTGAAATTCTGACATACCAAAAAAATATGCTGAACTCCTTCCATTTCTTCTGACACCTCGTACAAACGCTCTAATCCGAGGAGGTGCTGGGCACTGGAGCTTGGCTGCCCACGATACGGCCAACATATTAAGCATGTCCTGTCTCCGTTGGAAGCCAAATAAACCAAGTAAATAAAACAGGGCATTGAGGTCCATCAAGTGACCTTTGCAGCATCACTGTCACTGGCCCAAGCACCACTCTACCGAGAATAATTTAGAGACAGGGGATAAATGTCACCGATGCTCCTTAAGAGCTGTGGGGTTTGCGACAGGATGGGACACTCAAGGCTTTTCCAGGACTCAGAACGGGCTTGGTGCTGAGATGCAAACTTCAGGGATGCAGGAGGAAAGCAAAGACAGGCTCTGTGGCATCTCCTCTGTGCTGCCCTGGGGGGCAGCTGTGTGGGACATCCTGGTCCCTGCCCTCCCAAAGGAGCGCAGGGACTGCAGAAGGACATTTTTTAGGCTAGGTCACACATAGAGAAAGAGGACATAACCAAGTCATGGAGCACAGGCAGAACTGTTGGGAAGCAGCTTTTTCCACAACGAAATGTCCTGATACTCAAAGGTGCTGAGCATCAGGAACTGAGAGTGAACAGGAGCTGTGAGTGCCCAGTCATTGCAATCACATCCCACAAATGCTGAGGTGCCACACACTAACCACGTATGAATACTTCTTGTTTTACAATACATGGAAACAGAAGTTAATCGCTCATTGTTGCAATATTAGTCATACACAGACATCAGGTCATGGGATTGGCCTGGCATCAAAATGTTCTATGAGCCTCTGAAGAAAGCAAAATGTTGCTTAGGGAAGCATGCCTCTGAGCAGCACTGTCCCTTCTGGGGAACTGTGTACGTACTCAATAGCAATTTGGAAATTAAAATGTACACAAGCTGATCGCTCATTAAGAAGTGTTTCTTTTTGGTGCGTAAGAGAGCATTTATCATAGTTGGCCCACACCAACAATCAGCTTTGGACAGAAGCCACCTTTACTAATGAATGGGAGGGAACAGTTTTTAATCTCTCTGAGATCTCTTATCAATTGATTTTGGATGATGTATGGTAGGTTTTGTTCTCCGAGAATTACGATACTCCTCGAGTGGCAGCAGAGACACAATATTTTTGTTGCATGGCTTTGTCTCCTGACACCATGCCATTTGGTCTTGACACTGTAGCAGCCTCCCTGCAGACTCTTTGCCATTGTCTCACATTATCCTTGTCTCCCTTGCATTGTCCAGCCTTCCCTGTGATTGCACTAACACAGATCTAAACAAACAAGGGAGGGGGGAATAAACCAGCTGATACTTCTGATGAATTCTAGCCACAAAATATTAAAAAGATGTTTTTCAGCTCTGTGCTTGCTGATACGGTGAGAATGAACCCTCCTGGGAGTCACGTCAGGCCCTTGAATGGTACCTGCGAACGAAGGTGGCCAGAAGGCACTGAACTGGCATTGAAGAGAGAGCCTTTGATCAGCTCCTCAGGAAACACTTCCTCTGTCTTCCTGAAGTGTAACTTTAGACCAGGCTCTACCAAGGCCACTTCACTCTTTTGTGCATCCCCTTGAGCTCAGTGGTGAATGAGCTGAAACCTGCTCTGTTTCCTTTACTAGGTGGCACGTGTCAAGGATCCCTGCGATCACTTTTGTTCCTTGCTTTATCTAAAGAGCTCCTTGCAGGAGCCTGGGGTGTCAGTGGTCAGGAAAAGAGGATAGCTGGAATATAGCAGTATTTTATATCCTCTGGGCAGACAATTAACTGAGCCCCATTAGTGGCTGGAGTCTCAGGCCTGGATCCAAACAATAGCAAAGAGGTGGCACATCTCCCTCGGGAAAGCGGGAACACTAGTCTCCTCATGGGAGACTCCAAAGCTGCTGCAAGTCTGGTGGCCCTGCCCCATGTGTTCAGAAGGACAGCAGTGGGTCCTTTAAGGGTCTGGTTGGGTGGAAGATCTCTGCAGCAGCTCTAAATACTCCCAAATTGCTCACAGAGCTCCAGTGAGGGGTCAGTCTGGCTCCTTCATGAGTCAAGAGAAATTTTGTGCTCAGTGCCACTGGGCAGATCCTTAGTCCTTGAACCCCTCTGCCAGCTCTCACAGGATCATCCCTGAGGATTTGGTCCCAGGTGAAAGCAAAGAAAAAGGGGACAGCAGAAAAAGGGGGCAAGAAAGAATAACAATACACTTTCTTTTGGTCAGCTGCTATGGATTTCAGGATCTCAGCCTGCTACAGGAGGAAGGACCACAGTGACCAACCCTTCTAAGAGAAATTCCCTCAGCTCCTCTCAGTAAACACAGACATGGAGCAGAGTTTCTGCTCCCATACATGGATTTCCATGTCTCCTCATTACGATCAGCTCTAGGAGAAAAATGTCATACAAGATGTCAAAAGCAAGAAGCAACATGCTAGAAGAGTGCCACTTGGAAATAAAGCCCTGCTTTTATTGGATAGCTGATCTGCTAAAAGCAGTTATTTGAAATATCTGCAGATCGTCGGGATCCGTGAATAATTGCTATCTGCACATCTCAAATTCTTTACAGTTTTTGCTGTTACATAGCTCTGCATGTCTATAAATAGTAGAGCAATGTCGCTCACTGCATAATACAGTCTCTGTGTTTTTACAACTCATCATGAACTTCTATGTAATTTATTTTTTATTGAAGAATTCCAATTAATGGCTTCCTGGTGATTTTAAAGCCTCAAATTATCAGTCTCTGAAAACAAAGCAGAGAACATAATTATCATAAACCGAGAATTTTTCATTTTGAAGCTTATCTGTTTGTGCTAAGTATCTTGTCTGTAAGTAATTAGTGCCTTTATTTTTTTCAGTAAAAATAATGACCATTCTATGCTGCACATCCAAATTCCACTAACTGCTAGATGTACTGTATACATTATATTTGAAAATGCACCACCTTGGACCAGCTTTAAAGTATTTCATCAAATGATAATGGCAACAACAAAATACATCTGTTTGTTGGAATAAATTATGTGACATATTAAAAAAAAAGCTATTATATCTTTTTCTGTTCTAAGAGTAAAAAGCCTTTTAAAAATACGCACTTATTTATTTCCATGGTGGTGTAGGATGATGGCGAGCTGCTTTTAGGCTATTTATAATTCTCAACTGCTGATCAGGACTGATCAGATGATGGTAGAGATGGACAGAGCACCCTTTATGTGGATGTCTGTCTTTACTGATACATCTTTGCACTGTGCTTAGTGCCACCAACCCAAGGCTGGAAGCTGTGATAGGTAACAGGAGAAATCTGCAGCATCTCTCCCAAGCACTCCCTGTAAGGACGGAATTTAAGCACAACAGTGAGACCCTGCTCCTGAAAACCCGGGGAAGCAGAGTGGATTGGGATATTTAGAGTCACTCCAGTGCCAAGAGCAGATTTGTGGCACTGATATTTTCACCAGAGACAGAACTTAGCACAGGTTTCCTGCACAGTCTCCTTTGGATGCTCAGTGCCTGTCTGTGTTTGCAGGTAGGATGACTTTTCCCAGCTCCAGGTAAATCACTTTATAACCCGGATTGTGAGGGCTGGCCCTGCCTGCCATCACTGGAACTGAGCAGTTCCTGTGCTGTATGGCCCCCAACATACACCAAGAGTCCCCCACAGCAGGGCTGGAGGGAGACCTTGGCCAGATCTCTGGTCCCACATTTGCTCTACACGTCCAGAGCACCCTCTAAGCACGCAGAGAGGAAGGTGGGGACCAAGCCCTAAATGAGGAGGAGTATGCCCTGCACCAGCCTTACTCAGCATTACCCCAAGTCTAACACACACAGCCCTGCTTTATTTCCCTGTCTTGTACACTAATGCCTTTTCTATTGTGGCATTGAGCAAAGAAATCACAAAGTCGATAATCCAGCAGCAATGCATGTTGGATAAAGTGAGGAGGGATGAATTAGGAAGACAGTGAGGATGCTTCTCTACTAGAATATGTTCCTGGTGATCTGTGGACTCTCCTCAAGAGCAAGCTCATTTCTAGGTTGCCCCAGACTGTTAATCAAATAACACTTCCAGCCTGAGATAGGCTGGTCTCTACTGACACTGCACCCTCTGCAATGCCTGCAAACAGGTACGAAGCAACCCCCTGCTTTTACTTTTATAAGGGATCCTGCTGATTGCAGTAGAAACTTCCCAAAGAGAGTGAATTTTAAAATGAACCAAGGTAAAATGCTAACTCCATAATTTTAAACCATAAATAAACATGCCTTAAAAATCTAAAGTCAAGTTGGAGTAACATCAGCTCCCCTCGCTGGCTGGCTCCTCGCTCTGTAAGAAGCGGGGATGGTGCACATTGTTTGGACAGTGAACGTCCCTTGGCATCTGAAGGGGGTTCAATGTCCCTTCCCAGCCTGACCATGGCACAGATCAGAGCTGGTGACTGCCCAGCCCCAGCTCACACCTCCTGCATCCTTGAACCACGATCCCCAGCTCCACTTCTGAGTTCCCTCTCATTTTGGCAGACATCCAGGCCAGCTGCTAAAATAAATCTTTTTTTTTTTTCCTTCCCCCACGAGCCCTGACGTTCTCCTACTGCAGAAAGGTAGCAATAGTGGTGGTGTTTCTTGGCTTTCATCCTGGCTGTGTGATCCACCCCGAGCCACCTCTCCCCACGTCTCCAGCCCGCATTCCCAGGCTGCAGGATGAAGGAGAGCTCACCGTCCGCCTCTCAGTCTCTTTGCTCCCAGGCACTAAGTAAATGTCAGCTTTTTTCACTGTGTTACATACATTGTTAATTTTAAAAAGAAATCCAATATCATTGTTTTTCATGCTAGCTGAGATGATTCTGAAATTTAATAAAAATAGTGGAATTTTTCATTAATGGCAGCCAGGGTTTAAGCCAGCACTAACTTTCCGTAGCGGCAAGAGCAGATAAAAGGAGGTCATCCTCATCTTGTTATATTGCAACTGTCCTCAGTCACAGCTTCAATGGCAATGAATTCAAATGCAGCCCTTTTGCTTTACTGAATTAGCATAAACAAACTGGCACGAGGGAAAGGGACACTCCAAGCACTTAAAAATATTAGACCAAATAATGTTTTCCATAAGACAAAAATGCCAGAGCAAGGAAATTATGTGAAATACTTTTTCCTGGTCAGGCTTTCTCTCACTCCAGATCTGGCAGGGAGAGAAGAGTTAGGGGTAATTAGGGTAGGAATGTGGCTAAAGCATCCTGAAGACTCACCCTGCTTCTGTGGCAGCCCATCCTAAAGGAAATGCTTCTCCAGTGAGTACCCACCTGAATTACAGAGCCGAGCAGGGAGGTACATCACTCTCAGAGAAATTACTACACCATCGTCTGTGGTATCTGAGTATCTTCAGAGCAGATATCAGCATGGACTTTGCCTTCCCTGCCTGCAGCTCTGTGGTCTGCCACCACCACATGAAGGATGGAAAGTAAGGGGAAGAATGTGAAAAAAATATTTTCCTTGCAAAGTATATTTTCTTTATGGTTGTTATTGGAAAAAAAAGACCCAAACCTACATTAAAACTATGCCGTGAGGCATTTGTTCTTTCGACTTTGTTGTTGTAAAAGGCTCCCCAGGTCTCACCCATATCTGAGGCCAAAGTAAGTAAGGCCCTTCCTCTCCCCCAACTCTTCCATTACTAAATCAGCAGTTTATCATCCCCTCTCCCAAGGCCACCGCTGAGTGGCCACCTTACAGCATGTTAACAGGCAGCGGAAAAATCGGGAATGTCAGCCAGTGGCCATCCATGCTGCACGTGGGGCTCGGAGCAGGACCAGAAACATGCTCATCCCTCTCCCAGCCAGGTCACCTACCAGTCAAGGAACTGCTTTTCCTGAGCCTCTTTGTAGGACATAACCAGATAAATGCAAAAAGCAAGAACAATAAGTGCTCTCTCCACAATGGTGTTACCCCATGGACATTTGGAGTCCCTTTTACGTAAAGATCCATATAACTGCTCCTGAGGTTGGTGGAAGGGAGTGTGGTATGGAAAGCAGAGAGCAACCAACCCTCCCCAGTGAACTCCCAAAGAGCCTGCCCAACTCCAGTGTCACACACACTTTTATTTTGGCACCTGTGTCTTCCCATCAGCAACACCTTCGTTTAACAAGAGAAATACAACTTTTTTTCCCCCCTCTCCTTTGCTTCTGAGCCTGGCCTCTAGATGTTCAAAAGCCAAGGAGATCCCAGAATCCACTTCCTCTGAGCAAGAACACAGAGTGAAGCTTAGCCTCAGGTTCTGCCTCTGCCAGCACTGCGCTCTGATATTAGGAAATATCAGAGATTACAGAGAAACTGAGAGCAGCACTTCTGTGGGAAGACTGGAAAATATGAATGGCTCTTTGCAGAACGGACCTTTCTTCCTGCAGATGTGCATTTCTAAGTTAAATTTGTCACCTATTTTCCCAACTTGTCACTGCAAGCACGGAATTTGTGCAGCAAGAAATTCACTGGGTTTCCACAAATTTTCCCCAAATGGTCATGATTCTCTCCCTGAGCACTGCTGGCGTGATTCAGGGCAGAGCTTCCAGGCTGGCACACAGCACTTTGTGCTGGACTTCCCCAGCCACAGCAGCAGCAAAAATCACTGGAAACTTTGGAAGTGGAAATGGAAATTTCCAGTAATACGTGATAATGAGGAAGACGGCTCCTGTCTCTGCTGCAGAAGCCTGACCTTTTAACAGAGCAAATGTCAGGCAGAGACACAAATGTGTTTAGACCAATATCAGTTGCTTCTCTGTGGGGGTGGGCACGCAGGCGCGTGGACAGCGAGGGATTTGCAGCCACTGTACCTGCAGAGGGGCACAGTGCTGCAGGTCACTCCTGGAGGAAATACCCCTGGAAGCTGTGCCATTGGCTGCAAAGGGGCAGATCCTTACAACAGAACATGGGCCACGCTTACCCCAGATTCAGTGTATCCATACTTCCCAACACCAGCTCACACAGAGCACATCCTACTCCGTCTTTCCACTGGTCTGATTTTCCTTCTCGTTCTGCTTCACCTGAAACACTTCTAGTTTCCAGGGCTGCCAGAAAGGGCTGAGCTTGCAAATGAGTCCAGTTGTGAACCTGTCAAAAGCCAGAAAGGCAGCTGGCTTGGGTAAGGATGTAAGTCCACCGTTTGGGATTCAAGGCCTAGCTTGTAGCCATCACCTGGAACATCTGGGAGTCTCCATGTACTCTTCTCAAATGCCACTTTAGTTCCCCCGTCAATTAAGGAAGAGCTACCACTATTCTGGGAAAAAAAATGAATAAAATAAAGTCCTGCTTCTCACCTCTCCCACACTAAGATGGGGACATCTGGCACAGTAACAACACAGAGCAGACCTGTGTGATCCCAAGTATCCATCCACCTCTCCTCCTCAGTTCCAGGAGGTCTAACAGGACACATTTCTAAAAACCCACCTATGGCACCCAAGCGAGCCCATACATCAAATGCAGTTAAATTCATCCGATTGCTTTCCTAAGAGGAGCTGCAGCCACACAAAGACCAGCAGAAGTGGCCCCTTCGCATGGAGCCCATCAGGCCAGAACACTCCGCCAGCACAGCCATAAGCTGCCAGCTCAGACCAGGCGCCTTCTGCCACTGGCTCTCTCTGACTTCTCAGGTGCAATTAGAAGAGAGGTGAGTGTATGTGCTAAAGTGTGTAGGAGGGTGCAGCACCCTTCAGCTTCTTTTGAACAGTGCCACAGCAAGGCAAAAATGTTGGTACCAGAATCCAAACGTTGGGAAACGTGTGACTCCAGTGCCCAAAATCCTGCACGCCTACCCCGCAGCTCCCATGGCTGCACTTCTTGCTCCAGGGAGGAGAGCCAGGGTAGCAGAGATGCACATAATTGGTCATTAGCTCTGCTCTAGCCTCGCAGCAAAGCTGCTCTCCTTGGGAGAGACACATCAGAGATCCACGGGGAGCATCCCGGGATCCCTGGGTGGTGGCGTGTGGAGGACACACCGATGGGCCTGGCTGCTCCATCGGGGCCAGGAGAAGCAGCAGCAAGGGAAAAATCCAAGAGGACAGCAAGGTATGGCTCCAAATTGTCGTGCAGCCCGAGTTAGTAATGCTGTTGGGGGATAGGAGAAGGTAATAAGCAGAATTTTCTAGGAAGCACGCTGAAAATAAGGTACTAAGAAAAGTCACTGAAAATGTCAGGCAAGCCAACAGGGAAAGGTCCAAGGAGCAAGCAAAAGCACAGCATATACTTTTTCATCTATTCAATCTGACCCTGGGCCCAGTGCCACAATCTTTTTAAGGTTAGTGGTGGGAAAGCTGCCTTTTGAATGTTTGCAGAGGCCTATTAACATCCTGTGCTGAGGAACCTTAAACCCCAGGTAGTATTTCAGAGGAAATGGACAGCACAAAACACAGACTGAAAATTAACCACAGCAGACCCCAGGCCTAAATAAGTTCCACTAGCCCTTTCTGAAATCACTTAAAGGCTTTCCTTCCAGTTGGACTCCTGCCCAACCACTTTAATAGGTGCAGCAGGCAGGGGGGAAGAAAAAGAGGGAGGGGGGGGACAAAAAAGAGAAAAATAAAAGGGAAAAAGAAACCTATTTGGCCCAGTAATTTAAACATTCTTTGCAAAATAATAATAAAGTAAAAAAAAAAAAAAAGGCAGTTTAACAAAAATTGCAAGTGTAGCAGGATCGGGAGGGTAACTTGGTGAAATTCTCTGCGGATGGCTGCAAACCTCTAATGGAAAGTTGTATAAGTGGCTGAGGCCAAAGTAGGCATTAATTACAATGAAAAATCAGTTTAGTGCAGGCCACAACTAAATTGGAAGCTGGTCCTCTAGGTAAAACAAAGAAAGTGAACAGAAGCTTTAGATTTGATTACATGGCAATACAAGAAAAATGTGCTGTATGTTGTCTATTATTAAAGCTGCTTTTGGGCCTTCTGTGTGCGCCTAAGGGATTTTAATAAAAAATTAGTAATAACCCTGCTGCCCTGGCTCGCTGCGGCTTTTGGCGTGTTTGTGGGTACAAGGCTACTTCTGCAGTACAAATTAAGTCACTTTAGACAAGCAACCTTGAAAGCATTATGTGGTAAGTTCAAGCAGCTCGCTTTGACTCCAGGAGGACACAGTCCCTTACTGGAGGCCAGCTCTGGGTTTAGAAGCTGCAGTAGGATTTCATCGGGAAAGAAACCCTGCAACTGCTATATTTGTCTTTGATTATTCTTGGCAACACTAGAAATACATACCCAGGTTCATAAACACTGCATAAAATACTGCAAAAGAGTGAGTTAACGGCAAAAAGTCACCATTAACAGATTTTTTTAAACAAATGCTAACTCTATAACCTTCTTTACATTGATGTAATGCTACTAATAACATTGTCTTTATTGCTAATATCAGCAGTTGGTCCTTGGCATGGCTGGATACAACTAAGCCAGGAAAGTTTACCTGGATTCATTTAAAAATACAAAAAAACCTCACTCCCCCAACTTCATAAAAGTAACTTTTCTAATCCCTATCCTAGAGATATTTATTTTTAAATGGTACAAATATTGTTCTTTATACTCCAGAATACCCACACTTCAGTGGATCCAAATCTGCTGCTGAGTCCCTGTTTACAATTTCCTATAAACTAAAGGCAAAATTTGCTGTATGCAGAATTTTCTAACATCCAGGGAAATAGGGGAAAAGGGAAAAAACATTGTAGGGCTACAGAGACAAGGAAACGTAGGAGAACAAGCAGCTTTGTGTCTCCTGGGTGGTGGGCTGCTGCTACTAACTGCTCCAGGGGGTCTCCATCCCTCCAGCACTCCGTGCTGGGGATGAGAGGTTGTACAGCTCCTGGATGGGTGAAAATTCAGAATTTTTTGTGTCACAGGCATTGGCCATGTCCTAGAAGCACTGCCCAGCCCCCAAGGCCTGCCTGGGTAGGAGTGTGCCTGTACTCCTGTGTTATCAATGTTTGCTATTTCACTATGAGTTGCATCAGGTTTCTGTGATCTCTGCTAAAGAGCCTCCTCTTGGGTTATTTTCTCCCCCTTCAAGCCCATGTTTACTACTCTTTTTCCTTGCAAAGGGAAGTATGGAGAAAGCATCCAATTCCTTTCTAAAGTTACCATGCAAGAAGGATAGGGGGAGAACCAAAAAAAAAAAAAAAGAGAGAGAGAGAAAGAAGAAAAGAAACAGCAAAAGATCTGCCACCAGTTTAATTCCACAAACTTTAAATCCACCTCATTTTCTCATTTTTCAGATCTGATTCACAGCTGGGTGTGTTAGGCTGACAATCTGGCAACTCTCACCCTAAGCCCAGTGGCTCCATGAGCTGTTCCTGGGATGAGCAGGGCTTACAGGCGTGTGCAGACCTGGGTTCCTCCTGCCCATCGAGGTGTCACGGACAGCCATGTCCCCAAGTGCTGTGACAAGGAAAAGGGGCTCCTCTCTGTAACGTGACCTAGATGTGACCTAGCAGAGTGCTGGAAAAGAAACAACTTTGGCTTTCAGTGCTTTTTCACACGGACGAGTCGGGCTTCAAAATCCTTTTATCCCAGTCACATGTGGCTGCACGCCGGGATTCATGTCACCGTGTGCCATGCGCTCCCGACTCGGAGCGACACCTTCCCTCTTGCAGCCACACTTGCCGTGTTTTGTGGTGTCAGGCAAGGCTGTCACAAGAAAGGACTGTCCCAGTTTGCTGTTCTGATGGCCAGCAGAGCTGTTTTACAGCACAGAACCCAATTACTTAAAAGAATTTGGGACATGAGCACTGAAAGAAGGGTTCTTTCTGAAAACAAAGCAAAACCAATATTGTAAACCTCTAAATTCCTGCAGAGCAGGGGAGCACTGGGGGTGGGTGGCTCATCCCCATTATTCACAGACTGCCCCTATTGCAGCCTCCTCTCCATGAAAGGATGAGAAGGAGCAGAAGGGATTTCCTGAGGAAAGTCAGCACAGCCAAGTCAGCTCATGCTCCTGAGTGCTGAGGTTGTACAACTCTAAGGGAGGAGATTGGGAAAACCAAGTTGTGGTGCTGAACATTTCCCAGCAGCTCTGCCTTTAATCCATAACAAGCAATGGGCTCACTCAGACACCATCCCAACAGATAAACTCCATGGCTAGCAAGCAAGGAATGGGGGCTGCCAGTGGACAATAGCCTGATGTAGCTGGAATACTAAAAAACTCAGAAACAAACAGTCCTCTTTCCACACATATAAACCTATAGATATACACACACATGTTTTGCAATGTATCTGAGTTTGAAACGTGTTAGCACATCACTGCTGCCACACATGCCTGGAAGGTGCATCCAAGTCCCTTCTCTTTCTTTCCAAACATGTTTACTTTTCCTCATGGAAAGCCGCAGCCTCGGAGGCCGCCTGGCACCACATCTGCTCAGCGAGTGCAGGAGTGGTCTCCAGAATCAAGTCTCTTTCTCCAGCATCCCTTATGCTAAGATCTGTGAAAAAAACAATGTGGAAAAAAAAAAAACCACCCAAGAAAAAGAAAAAAAAAAAACAACTAAAAACTTTTGTCCGTGGATTCAAAAGAGCCCTCTTCATGCCAGATTCATCTACATTAAATTGGTCATGACCTTCCAGGTGTCTTTAAGGTTGAAGTGTTTGCTGGACCATTTAAAGCTCCTCTCCCGGGCTCCTGCGACCCTCCTGACATGGAGAGCTGGGCTTTTAAGAGTGTAGCCACCTTGTCAATGCTCAGAGGTCACTAATAGCCTGCCTTGGGCCTTCCAGCGGGTCGCGTTCGGCTTGCTAGCCCAACACAAAGGAAAGGGAGAGGAAAGCTGGGGAGGGGGGATAATTATCATTCTTCCTCTCCACCCCCCCTCTCCAGGCTGAGAGTTATGCTCCATGTCACTGTGTTAATGCGCTTGCATCCAGGGAGACACATAATGCTCCTCTCAGCCCTGTTTATTAGTGAGATCCATTTGCGAAAGGCCCTTCTTTTGTACCACAATATGAATGTGCTTTGATGGCAAATAATTACGCTAGTCCTTTTGACATGAGGATCCACAGGCTGCCCTAGTTAAGCCAGTAATTAGCCTGTCCTCCTTTTTTTTTTTTTTTTTTTTTAGTTTTTAGGTTTTTTTTTATTTTATTATTATTGAGAAACTACAAATTATCCTCATATGAGCAGTGGCCATTGCTTTTTCTCTTTTCTATTCTGCCTCTCGCTCTCTCCCTCTCCCTTGTATCTCTCGGCACTTTGGATAAGGGGAATGCAGCTGCACTAGAGCAAGATAAAGCTCCGCCATCAAGATGATGAACAATTTGGATGAAGAGGCTTCGAGATGAACACAAAAGCTGAAGAAGTGCGGCTGATGCAGCCCCGGACAGCTGAAGAATGCTGCAGTCTGCAGATGAATAGCCCTCATTTGTGAATATACAGATTTTCCATGATGAATAAAAACTGAGTGTAGGTCACAATAAATAAACTTTTTTTTCCCCCCTTCTTCTCAAATAATAATTCAGGTTCCCGGCACCAAACAGCTGTAAATTGAAGGTTGTGCTTAGTTTTCTCAACTCTCAAAGGGGATAATTAAGCTAAGCTCATATTGTTTGATATATTAGCGTAATGATGAGCTACTATATTCTGGCTTGTTTCAAGTTATTTTAGGGGTTTTTTTTTCCATTATCTTTTTTCTTAAATTACATCTCAAATACATTTTAAATCTAGAAACAGCATTTCTGAAACACAGTTGCCCTGTGTTTGGGTCTATCTGGAATGTATTCATATAACATTTAATTAAAGATGCTACATCCCCCTTTTTTGGGGAAAAAGCGTGGAGGTAAAAAATATTGACATTATTTGACTAGTCCTGACATAATCTCACTCAACTGCCAAACCTTTATCCTTATTGGCGCCGGACAGTTAAATGTGGCTGTATTCTTCATCAATACAGACAGTCACCACCCTTCTGGAACTTCAAGACTGGTAGTCCTTGGCAACCATAAAACCACTTCAGCCTGCCTAATTTTTTCATTATTTCATTTGAAGATCACCAGAGGGCAAATATATTTTTTGATTTTACCTGTAAATTCAGGGTTCCACGCACGGACTGGTGGATGTCATCCTTTTAGGATGGCTGACCAGATGTGGGACCTCTAAGAAGTTTAAAATGCCTGCAAGCTGAAGACGTATCTTGGGAAGCAGAGTAAAAGTGAAAGAAGCCCACGAAGCTGAGTGCAGGTGGAGAGCAATGGTCCAAAACATGCTCATAAAAGTAGGATACACAGCAATAATGAGTAGGGCTATTCAAAAAAAGCGTTTGTTATCTTGTCATTTTCCAAGCTAGAAGAACACATGAAGCTTTTTCTCCATAATCACAACCCACAAAAATTGAACAATGATTGTATTAGAGAAGAAGGAAATCAGGGAGCGGCACAAGGATCATACTTGAGTTTCAGTATTGAGTAGAAAGTTCTGCTAACCTTAGTCAAACAGACTTTTCCTCTTACCCATGTTTTGAGAATTAAATCCCACAGCACACTCGTTTGTTTATATTCTAAGGCTATGGCACAGCTAAGTAACATGGTGAGAAGAGACAGCTCAAATATTTCAGGAAAAAAATAAGATTATCCTACATCTTGACCTGTTTCTGGAACCAATGTCAAGCCACATGTTTTTTATGGTTCAAAAATGTGTGTGAATTGTTCCTTTCATCTCTAGTTTGGGATCAAAGGGAGAACACAGCCCCTGTGATATTTACAGCATGCCTAGAAAGAAACCCCAGGAATCTTCCACCCAGGCCTGTTCCTATGAGGTTTCTGAGTTGCTCTGCATGGCCAAGACTCTGACACGGGGTGGGTGGGTGAGCATTGGGGTGCCAGTGCCAAGCTTTTCCAGCTCTCCCAGCCTCAGTGGTGATACCTCAGCCTTATTTCCCAAGGAGGATTTTAAGCCCCACTGTGACTTGCTTGACCTGTTGTCACACTGCAAGGAGGCAGCCCAAACTTTGAGGATTTCAGTGGGTTCAGGATCCCATTCCCTGTCTTCTTTACAAGCCCATCATGGTCTGCTCTAAATCTTTGCCCATTAGCCACCATCCTTATGCTCATCCCGTCAAACAGCAATGGGATGGCACCATGGATGAGGTGGGGCCCAACTTCCTCCTCCTGGGCACATCCACAATATACTAATCACAAGTGTGTTAGAAGACCAATTAATCAGAAATTGCAAAGCGGGGGGGGGTGGGGAAGGAAAAAAAAAATCGTTTTTTTCCCCCACCTGGGAGAAAATTCCCACTGGCCGCTCGCTCCAAGAAAACGCTGCCACAATCCTGATCCAAAGGCCATCAGAGACTGTGAGTTTTCCTGATGGCTTCAAGGGAGTTTCAACCAGGTCATTACTAAACCCGGAGAAAAATACAACTGGGGGCTTTACAGTGCTGCACATCGGAGAAAAGCGGGGAGCCACGCACATCCCTAAGGATCCCAGCTCCCAGGGCCCTGCGGGTTTCTTCCCGGTGGCACTGACGGTGGTCAAACAGGCTTGGATTATCATCTAGAGCCCATCCAGTACTTAAACTGATGATGGATTTCCATTCATGCTTGCAGTAATGGCTGAATATTTATTAACTCCTTTCTCACTCATTATCTCCCTCCTTAAAAGGGTGCTCACAGCAAAACCGGGATCAATAGTTAGGAAAACAGATTTTTCATTTGACAGCTGTGTAAAAACACACCTTTATTTTGTATATAGCCCTCTACAGACTCTGCTTACCCATTAGAGATTTTCTTTTTGAACAGCCATGAAATTATTATTCATATTTTTGTTAGTACCCTGAATTCCTCATCAGAGCTGTTCTAGGGCCTGTTCATTTTTGTAATGAGAGAGGGAGGAGGCAGCTCCTGCTCTGAAGAGGTTGCAATTTTAGCATGTAAGAGACAAAGAAGTGCAGATAACCCATCCAGGAGGCAGGAGGTGTTGAGGACAAGGTAAAGGTGAAAAAACCAAACAAACAACCCTGTTGTGTTTAACAAGTTCAGCCTCAGTTTATGCTATTTATAGGATTTCAATATTTTTCAGATTATGCAATCTGATTTAATAATCAGTCGCTCAATACGAGCCTTGTTCTTCCTCGTCTCTGCTGTAAGAGCTGATGGAGGCAAAAGGCCCTCGTGCCCTGGTGGGAAGCACCACTCTCACATTCAAAACTTAAGACTGACCCAAGGGATCATCAATCAGTAACTCACTTTAAAATTCTCTTTAAAATGTTTTACAAGCTCACTTTACTTGGCATTTTTATCACTATCTATGTCTCTAAAGCAGTGATATAATTAGTAAAGCTATTAATGTTTCTTATGTTTAGTCTTACAAAAGCTACAAATATCTATAAATCTGGCTTACAACAAAATAAATAATGACAATAATTCTGTCAAGCATCAATATAATTTGCTGGACAGCATTGTGTAAACCAAGCAAATATCTGAACCATTAATGAGCTTAATCTGTGCCATTTAACCGCCCCCTCAGTAAATTGTTCTGCAGGCCAGAGAGGGGTGTCCATGTCAGCAACTGCAGATTTCCCTGTATTTGCTTTCCCACAAAAGTGACCAGCCTGATTCTAACCCAATTCCGCCTCACACTCTCCTACAACTTGAGACAATCTCCTATCAAATGTGTAGGAAAGGGTTTTTCCCCCCATCCTTGTAAAACTTTGGGTTTTCAGAGAAGCTGAGGTTCTGCATGGATCCATGTTCCTTAAGAGAAAAGCCCAAACAAAACAAAAAACCTGCCACCAGAAAATAACTCCCCTTTCCTTTTTTTTTTTCCCTGACAATATTCACTTTTTAGTGGTGAGGGTGTTCACTTAGGACAAGATGAAGTCAGTTGTAAGACTCTGCTCTGTGTGGTTCAAACCAGTAGCAGGAATCTGGGTGCCAGCATCTTCGCCTTAGGGTTAGACTCTCTCATTCAAGCCAAAATTTATGCCTCAGGCAGGAGAAACTTTTCATCTCTAAAACATCAAACCATGATGCTGCAGAGTCCTGCTTTTTGTCATATTGCCTGCTCCCAATACAGGGATTTTTGTGAAAACTCCTGGACAGCTCACGCCCCCAAGACTTTGAACCATGGCATGGGCCACCCTTTATTCTGCTAACACTTGATTTTCTTTAAAATTGAGTGGGTTTCAACATGTGCACAAAAAAATCAAAACAAAAAAACCACCAACAGAAAGGGCAGACAAAGCCTTGGCAAAAGAATACAAACCCACCACCCATGGCATCACCATTTCAATAACAAAATAAATGTCTGCTCTCATGAGCCCCGAGTAAAAGCCCCTTTAAGTAAAAGTATTGGAAGAATACATCAGCTATAAGATATAATACCAGTGACTAATACCACAGGATGGGCATTTTTAACTTTCACTCTGCAATGACTGGATGATAAGAGAGTACAATATATATTTTGAATTCAGGGCGAGAAGATCTTTTTAATATAAGTGTTTTATGATGTAGTCATACATCATTTCTAACTAAAATGCTAAACAAAACACCATCCTTTTCTGAAACATAGATAATGATGGATTTTTGTTATTCTATTTTATTCCATAAGATAATTTTTCAACCCAAACTTTTGTTTTATTGATGGCATAAGAAGGCCCCGGTACATCTTCTTTCATATATGAGAAAATTTCATGAAAACTGTGAGCTAAAACTCAAATGTCATTACAGAGAAAGAATTTTTGAATACGTGATCATTTATTGGGATAGTCCCACAAGATGGGATTAAAGGAGATTAAAAGGACCAGGTATGTTTTGTTGATTGCTTTGGCACTTGAAAACCCCTCTGATCTCAGAGCAGGAGTTTTGTGGGTATTATTATAATAATAATGGGGATCTTGGAGGACGGGAGGTGGATAAGCAGAAGGGAACTAAATCCAATAATGTTTGTACTGTCACAAAGCCAGGATGGTTTGGGATATGATTTAATCCTACGGAGCAGACCTACCCAACACTCCTAAGCAAGAGATAGACAAATAAATACAGCCAGTAAAATAGAAGCATATCTGCAAAGTGAAATCCCTCACCCTTCCCTGAGCAAAATATTTTATTCCCTCAACTCCAAAACGCGTCAATAATTTGGCTCTGTGCGTGCTGAGCAAGAATCCCAACAAATCTCTGCCTCCTCCACTTTAGAGCCTCAGCAACATGACATCCGAGGATTTGCCTGTGCTTTCTGTCTCTTTCCTTGTTTGTTTTCATGTGTACCACCAAAACACACTGTGTCACTACCTATAAGGAACCAAAATATTTTAAGTACTGACTACTGCAAAAATATGAAACACCTTTTTTAGTGCTTGGTTCAAACAGAGGGATCAAGGGGGGAAGGAAAATGGCATTTCCACCGCTCTGGTGTGGAGGATGGATGGCTGCTCACTGCACCACTGCCTTTCCAAATACCTTACTGTGTTTATCACAAGATAATTTCTCCCATAGTCTCTCTTGTCCCAGGGACTCCCAAGCTTGGCTGTGTTTTTAAAAAAGAACTTTTCTGGAAAAGCTAATGTTAGAATGGCGGTGTGAAGTTGTACAAATTTTATCACTTCTGTGCTTCAAGAAAATCGGAATTAAACCCTCAACTTGTAACACTTTAATCCATTATTCTCATTAAGTCAACGGAGCAACACTGAGTTGGACCAAGCGATGAGCCAGCCCATGGCAGACACATCTGCAGCAGAGACACAGGGCCTGCTTTTACAGCAGTTTAATAATAAATTAAAAAAACTCCAGGCCTGTAGTTGTTCTTGTTTTGAGTTCTTACACTGACTACTTTGCCCATGTACCTCCTGGAGATTTTGGCCGTGGTGCCTAATCAGAACAATAGCTCAGAAGAAGCCAGCAGTCCTGGTTACAATTAGTTGGGACTATTTTAACTACCTGTTGGGTTGTTACAGATTTAAGAAGGACTGGCTAGTTAGAAGAAGGTTCTGGCAAAAACATCTCTGCTGAGTTAGGAACACTTAGGGATTTTTTATTTTTTGATTTTTTTTTTTTAAGCAGTCTTTCCAAACCATGTTGCTGAACTTAAAAAAACCTGAGATATATCCTTCCCTGTTTTTCATATCCATTCCTGACTCTTAGGTCTCCAAGGAAGTCTGTATTCCTTATTTACACACAGTGGCCAGCACAGCACCCTCCTGTCCCCAGCTGGCCTCAGAGCTCAGTCAGAAAAGAAATAAAAACAGACTGAAGAAAAAGTAGATCACACAATCAGTGTGATCTTCCCCTAAATCCTGGATGAAAAACCTCACGAAATCCACAAGGGAAAGCCTGAATGCATTAACCAGGAAAAAAAAAAAAAAAAAATTAAGAGATCTGTGAAAGAAGTTCCACTTAAAATAAAAGGCAGCAGAGACCAAACTCTAAGAGTCCAGGTTTTGAATGAGCTTTCATTATTCATTGACCCGGCTTTCTTTTTTATGCTATGCAGAAAGCAAAAGATTAAACTGCTGCTGATGGGAGCGGGGACGGAGGGTGGGTGCTGTGGACAGCTTGGCCCCGCGGAGCTGGGGAGGGGGTGCTTTGACTGTGCACTCAGAACTTCCCAGCACAAGGGTGCAGCAACTCAGCTAATTGGGGAAGATAAAAGGCAGGTTTTTATGAGACAGACACCATCATTATCAGAAATGAAGGATAAAAACTTGAGCAGCTACGTCTTATTTTATCGCTGGGAAGTCTCAGAAGGAAAAAAGAATTATCAAAGTTTTTGATAGTTCCATTTAACCACAAGAAAACTATGTTAATGTAACCTTAAAGGTTTGACTGAAACCTGTGAAATCGAGGCAACTCACAGTCCAGGCCTCAGCTTCTTCCCTAAGCCACCTGTAGTGCTGGGTCCGTGTGAGACACAAATGCTGCCTGCTTGGGGACAGTGTCATTTACGTGGGCAGACCACACTGCTGACTCGTGTAACCCCAAAACCAACACCCAGCACAGCCCCTAGAGCTGCACATAAAGTGGGCTTCTGTTTCCTATGCTTTTCCTTTGTTTCTCATACGGAAAACATAAAGACAATAAGCAGTTTCATCACAAACAAATCCAACACAAAACTTCCCTCTCCAAAGCGCAGCCAGGCATTGAGAAGCAAATGCTTTAATGGCCAAGTCGAAAAAGCCCTGAAAGTCTGGGTTTCTAATGAAAATACTGACAGACCCTTAACCACCCGGCAGCATGAGCAGGCGCCACCATAATAACCATTTAAGCCCTCTTTTCTGAGAAAGGCTTGGCCCAGCAACGCGGGAGGAGTAAACAGGGCTGGTAACTTAATGACCTTTGAGCATTAGCAGATGGCCCTTTTACGAGCACAGATTAGCAGAACATGGGAGTTTTTAATGGCCACTAACAGGTGCCAAGGCTGCTTTTCCCTTCTCCCCCTACCCACAGCCAGTAAGGCACCAATCTGCTCCCGTGCCATCCTTTATTCCTATTTACACCCCAGTATCTTGGATGACACAGCAACATATGTCCTGCACCATCCTGGCAAAGATGTAGGGTACCCAAAAACAAGAGCACCTCACCTTTGGGTGGTGGCGTTGTCAGCTGAGTCCTCATCACAACATCACTTCTGAGGTACAGCCAGTTCAATGGGGATGGTCAAAATGGTCACCCCTTCTTTCTGGTTCAAGAGAGATGTGGGAAACCTCAGCAGCAGGTTCCAGAGCTGTTTGAAAGCAAGAGGGAGTCTAAGCAAAGCCAAGGCAGGGGATTCTCTTATTTACAGCATCATGGTGTTCACCTATGACATCCCTGGCTCTGCCCCACTAAAGACACCCTGGTATCTTTATGAGCTGGGGCCACAGTAAGTGCTCCATTCATGTCTCTGCAAATATTCCCTCACCCAGCCTTATCCTGGCCCAGGAACAACTCAGAAGCACACCAGGACTCAAGGCAATTACCAAATTGGCTCCTCTGCATTTATCTCTGTGGGTGGGTAGAGGAAAGCCCTCACAATTAATCTCAGATGCTGCCTGATTAGACACAACTCAGGGGTTATGATCCTCTCGGAGCCAAGGGGTCTGCTCGAAATCTGGAGCTGCAGTGGGCGGGCTGAGGCAGCTCCTGCCCTCACCTCAGGTGTGGGGGATCACACACAAGTGTAGGTCAGCACCCACTGAGTGGGAAACTGAGGAAATGTAGGGGAAAAAACCAGCAAGAGCGTGGCTGGGGAGCAGATTATGGCATCCTTCAGCCTCTGTTCTTTGGGCTTCCCAGTCTTGGCCTCTCTTCTCTCAGCTCCTATTACCGGCCTCCAAATCTCTTAGCCTCCACTCTCTTGGCCTCCCACTCTCAGACTCCACTCTCCTGAGAGATGCCATATGCCAGTGTGTTATTTTTCCATAGAAAAAGATAACACGGTGCAAACTCCAGATTTTGTAATGTGTGGTGGCAGTGCCAATCTTGCAACTGCCAGGTTGGAATCCCTTATTAGAAGGAACATATTATGGCTGGGATTTGAGGCAAAACACCAGGGAAAGAGATTGGAAAACTCAGGGAAAAAAAAAAAATTCCTTGATAAAACAATTAAAATTTGCCACGCAGAGGAATTCATCGTGTCCAGAACAGAATTCCTGGAAAGCAGCACTGTGAGAAGCTTCATGCAAAGTACTGCAAGAAAACAGCCCCGAGCCAGGACAGCATGAGGCAGGGAAATTGGGAGTCTGCAGAAAAAGAGGGTTCATGGCAACAAATCCGGCAATGGTGCACAACTCAGTGTGGGGCTAATCCCAGTGGTATCGTGGAAAAAAAAAATCTAGGTACAATGAGGAAATGGAAAAGCTAGAGATGGAAGCTCCCAACGGAGCAGGGCCGAAGGAGCCGCTGTAGGCCCCATCCTGTCATACAGGTGTTTACATAGATGGGAAATCAGAGAACATTTCCATTACCTGACAGAGACGTGCCCTCGGAAGCTGGGCTAATGCTCAGTGCATTGGATATGTCCACAGGGTCCCTTCCCCTCCTGCTCATGATTCACTTTGGGGACTCTCTTGCAGCGCCATTGGGATTGTGCAGCATTTCATTGGAAAATGCAATTTCTTGTAGAGACACAGGGTGTGCACAGGTGCTGGCTGAACCTGAAGAAAAGAGGGATAAAAATAGAATCAGTGCTTCAAAAAACTTTGGGAAGAACGTATTGCTGTGCAAAAGCTAAACAAAACATGAATTAAAGGTAAGAGAAAGATGTGCTAAAAGGCCTGATGGTCTGGTGACACCAAATTTCAGGAGAAACGGGAGTAACTCATACAGATGCCAGATCTGGCAGGAAGTACTGATATCTACAGACCTCCCCAAAGAGAGAATTAAGCCACACTCTTGAAACTACATTGTCTAAAGAGAGACCTGGGCTTTTTGAGACAAATGTGGGGACCCTCACCCTGCAACCAAGCAGGCAAGCTCAGGAGTAATGCCCAAAAAGGGGCATGGGGTAGCACCCTGCTGAGCCCTGAACTCACACAGCCCTCCGGAGCCCTGGTGAATGCATTACAGGGGAGGACCCAGCCTTTCATCAGCTTCCAGCAGGAAAAGGGAGAAAGTCCTCTGAAGTGGGTGTTCTTCCTAGGAGCATGGGGCCAGAGGCGGAGCACGGCGAGGCAGCTGAGGCGTGCGGACAAGACACAACCAGAACTCATTAACTCACCGCTGTGGTGCTGGTGGTGCCTCCAGGGAGACCACACAGCAGCACAGAAAACCCCGGAGACTAATTGAACATGGTTAATTATTAGGTGGTTTAAGATATATTTGAATTTCTTTATTGTGCTCATGTTGTTTGTTGCAGTTATTTTTGGCCGGGGAAATGGTACCTCGCAGGAACTATGGAAAGAGCCATTTGGAAGGGACTCGCGTCCCTCGGGGTTGGGGTGACACGTGGCTAAGCTACCTCGGGCTCCCCCCAAACCCCTCCAGTGCCTGCCAGCATCAGATGGCAACCTGCCCCAGTACATGCTCTCGTAAAAGGCCATTGCAAAGCAAACACCTTGGCTGATGGGAGGCAGGTTTCTGCTGGAATCCAGAACATTTGAAAAATAACTTGTTTTGTTAGTGAAAGCCAGCAGTGGGATCACAACCCTCCCAAATACCACGATATAACCGTGGACTTGGAGGTCTAGACTTTAGCTGGCCTAAAACTTTATGAGCTGGAAATCTGCTCAGAAACTTCACCTTCGTAAACATGGATCGATTTACATCCCTGCATCAAGGGCTGGGCAATGCTGTGGGTTTCTGTGCGTGAGCTGAAGAGCGAGGCCGACTCAGTGCAGTGGCATAACCAGTGCAACCACATCAAAGGCACTGGAGAGACACTCTTTTCAGTGGAGGGTGCGCTCATGTGACTGCTCTTTGCCGGAGATCATGAGATTATATGAACACTGAAATTTAAAGCGAAATCGGGTGTGAATTAAGCTGGCTGAGGCGAAGGGAAATGCGTGCAGGGGTCTCTGCGAAGCCAACACACAGAAGAGTTTTGTTCCAAACTATGTCGAGTCTTTAAGCCATTTCTGCTGAGTGTTCAACCCGCGTTTCAGCTCGCCTGGCTCAAGCTCCAAACACTGAGACCCAAGGATCTGCTCTGCAGAGAATTAATTCCTGGCAGCCAAATTCAAGTCTCCAGATACAAGGGGTGTTACCCCCAGGGATGAATTTGGCCACTGGCATCCGTATTCAGCCCTGGGTGAGCGGGAATGGCTTCCTGGACTTGCAGAGCTGAGTGTGCCAGCTCCGAATTTGGCCCTGTGTCTTTCTCTTTGTTCCATGTATAGTTAAATAGACAAGATGAAAAAACCATGACTAATTAGACTGTTAAATTAAACTGCTTTAAATTTATTTTATGTGATGCATAAAGTTCATAAAAAGAGGTATCCAGAGTAGTATCAGTGACCTTTCTCTAGGAGCTGCAGTCCACCCGGATGCTTTTTTGAACCAATTGGCTGAAAACTCCTGGATTTCTTAACACCTTTTATTCCCTCTCTGCCACTTTCAAACCTGAAGGATTTATTTTTATCAGTCCCTCACCCACATAATGACTTTAAAATTCCTTAGGTTCATACCTTAAAATATAGCTGGGAATTAGAAGTAATGCCAATTAACAAGTCAAGGCTCAAAGGCACTGATGGAGTTAGCTTGCACTTCTCCCTGGAAAACTGTCATAAGTATATATAAGGATCTGCACACCTCAGGATTTCTGTTCGGAGCACTCTGTTGGAAAGCACCTTTTCCATGGAATTTGCAGCCCCACCACCACCGTGGTGTCTATGGACTAGACAGCCCTGAGCCAACAGGGGTAGTGGTGAACCAGCACTGCCCCACAAGTGCCTCCCCAAGCCTATCCTCTCCCCAGGCTCTGGACTCACAGCAGATCCCCGTGCCTCTGTTTGGACAGGCTCGGCTGGCACGTCTGTGTTTGGACCCGCAGGTCTGTCCTCACCACACCAAAAAGGCAGTTTATGTGCTCCAGGTGTCAGTTGGTTCCTGGATCTGAAAACCTGGAATTTCGAGACGGACAAAACCCCCTGATTTGATATGCACACATTCCTCCCACTCCCATTTACCAAGCACACAGATAAAAGGCAATTTGGTTAGACCTCGTGAGCCTCTGCTCCAGGATTTGGCACATGAAGGAGGCCAGAGTTTAGTTCCCAGGTCTGTCGGTGGCTTCAGGCAAGTTATTTCACTTCCCCAATTCAGTTTCCTCCTCAGTGGCAAAGTGGTGCCCGCAATATCAAATAATATGTTTTCCCTCTGGCCACTGCACATGCTTTGTTTTTCTGGAAAAGCCACTTTTGCCCTTCAGGATCCCTTGCAGGGTGGGGGTGGCTGCAGAGACACATCCAGGCACCGGGGGAGAGGGGCTCGCTTGGGAAATTGGGGAAGTGAACAAGTTTTTTCTTTTGTTACCAAGAGCTCCTTGCATCCTTTTACTGCTGCCACCAATTTTGCTGTTAAAATAACGATCCCTATTTCACATTTTGTTGGGAGTCGTATTGGTCATGCACCTCCTAATTCCAAGTACAATCTTTCTTCCTCTATGTTGTCACCACCCTGTGAGCCCAGAGGCCAACCCAATCCAGGTCAAATTCTGCCTGCATGAGCTGCTGGTAGCAGAGTTTGGTCCTCTCTGAAAGAAAAAGGCCACGAGACCTCCTTGTACCCTCCAGGCCCACGAGCTGGGCAGGACAGCACCGCATCCCCGGGGCACTGGGATGAGGCATTTCGCCTTTCCACGCCTGAGGAAGACAACTGGGGAGAGCAGATGGCTTTTCGGAAGCCTAGAGTTGTATATTGTGGCTGTGGCATCCCCTGCTCCTGCTGATGCTGCACTTCCCTGCCTCGTGCTGCTTTATTTGGGAAGGATGCATTCTCAGCAAAGGTGTGAATATCGCTCCCCTCGCAGCTAATCCTGACACGCCAGTGGCCCACAAGCACGATGTATTGCTAAGCAACACTTGGCAAAATCCATGCCAGGTTGTGTCGGCCCCCTTTGATGTTTCACAGAAGCATTGTCATTTCCATCTCTGGCATTGTTTCCAGCATTTTGGGTGTCAGTGTTCCTGAAAACCATCACAGAAAGGATGTTTATTGAACTGTCAGAGGGTGAATGATTGACACTAGGCACAAGTACTTTTCATGTTCAGGTTTTGGCATGCCACAATTGGATTATTTCCTGATAAATGCCATCCAATTCTACCAGATGGACCACTGAGAGATATGCCAACCTGTGTGAGAAATGGAGTAGATGCTCAGTGCCACTTATTGGTAGATGTGTGCTTCTCCAGTCTATCCTTTTGTGTAGCTGCAGGGTATTTCACTGAAGCAGTGACTTTTGTGATGCTCGTAATTAGAAGAGCAAGGCACTTTTCATTGTGGAGAAGGGTAGGTTTCAATGCCCAAATCTGATTTCATTCACCTCAGTGTGGAAGTGCAATACCTGTTCCTCTCCTCTTAGATTTAATGTGTTCTCTGTGACTTGAGCATTAAAGAGCCATGAATTTTCAAAGTCAGGTATTTCTCAAATATAAATAATTTCAATAAACTGATCCTCTGCCTTCCCCTTCATCTTTTCCTAATGGCTCATTTACAGATCCGAATGCAATACGAGGATTGTGAGGCAGGTAAAACATCTGAGGCAGAATGTATTATATGTACCATCCAAAGTTTATAAAACAGCTGAGTTCATGTCACTGACACTCAGCTGGAGATGTATCTGTGGTCTCGGGATGGCGGAGAGACAAGTGGCAGCACGAAGGGACAGTGTGACCCAGGCATGAATGTCAGCAGTGGAGAAGGTTGGGACTGTCAAATTGCCCCTGGAGCTATGTGGGGAAGAGGGATTAAGCAGGAAGAGCTTTTTCAGGGACACTGATGCCTGTGCTGAGCAGAGGGGGGAAGGCAGGAACCATCCCACACACCCTCACGCAGGCACTGGGTAAGGAATTGTCACAGGGAACAGGAGCTTTGCTTGCTGGGTTTCAAGAGGGAGGGGGAATTGTCTTTTTCTATTTGTTAGAGGTGATGCAGGAGGAAATCCCTAATTCCGCAGAATGGAAAGTTGGATGTCTGTGAAAACACATTTTTTCTGTCTGAACTGACCCACTAGAGAGACAAAAGAAACATGAAGTTATCTATTCCTGTAGTCCTCAGCACTTTAATATATACATAAAAAGCAGGGCCTTTGTACTACACCTAATGAGCAGAAGTGAATAATGTGGTATAATTAGCTTCCCTTTCTCAGCCTGCTCTCTCCGATATCTCAACGCACTTCTGACAACAGCATGGTACAAGTGGCGACTGGTGCCTACATCTCAGATTTACCATCACTTCATTGTTCAGCGCTAACACATTTTTCATCTCTGCCATTATGAGGGCCTCTCTCCGCCACTCTTATTTCTGCGTTTCAGCCGTGGGCTTAGTCCCTGCCAGCTAAAATGAAACACAGCTCAGGCAGAGGCTTCGGGGAGCGGTGGCTGTTATTGCACTGTCCCCTCTCCAGAGACCTGCGGTCAAACCCTTGGGTGCACACGTGCACACAGCACCCCTCAGAAACGTGTCTGACTGGCAGCCCAGCCCTGCCATCACCTAAAAATAACAAGCAGAAAAACGTACAGTCTTNGGCATCGGGTTTGCAATGGTTTGTGCATCAGCCGATTTCTGTGTCTCACCAGGGCTCGGGGATCTCAGAGCTGCGAATTTCCAAAGTTCACAAAGCACTGAGAAAAAGAAATTTATACAAAATAACCCCCTACTATTCCAGAGGAAAATGCAGAATAATAGCCTTTTTTGTTTTGCTGTCCTTACAAAAGGGGGTTGAGAGGCAAACTGATGATGCAGGACTTGCAAAAACCAGAGAGATCAAAAAATCCTGCTCCCAAAACAACCCCCTGTAAAATTATGTTACTGGGGTTACTTCCAAGAAAGTAACTACAATTTTGACTGCAGATTTGTTAGTAAGCTTATAAATCAATTCAAAACCAACCCTGTTTAAAAACCTGTTATGCAGAGATGCAGTAAAATGAAACGCACGCAGGTAATACCGCTGGTCTTGAGAACTTCAAAATTTCCTCAAAGTAATAACTTTAATTCAGTTCTTTCTGGCATAAACTTTTTCATCCCATTATGTCAAAAACTGTATTATCCATCCATTTGTCTGTCAGAACGATTCCCCCTGGGCCCATATACCACTGGTTCTTCTATTCTAAACCTCCCCATTACATCCTGCTATCAAGAGTCACAATTTTCAGCGAAAGTCTCTTGTGACTTTTGACAATGTTTTACAGTGAACTAGACCAGGAAGCTCAGAGTTAAAGGAAATCTTCCATTCTGGCAATGAATATGTAATAGGCATTACACTGTGCAGTATACCAAAAATGTAAGGTTCATTAAGTCTTTCAAAGGCAAGAACTTCCATGTAGCTTTGAATGAACCTGTCTCTGCGATGGCATTAGCAAATGATATTTTGGGGCAGGAGATATTAATACTACACATTAAGGAACAAATTTGTTTAAATGCTATATAGCTCTGCGTGGATGCAGATGATCCAGGAATAAATAAAAAGTGAATAGTCGTCCAACTTTATATGTAAATTGTCTTTGGCTTATATACATAAGAATGCTCTTTGCTACTAAATTCCTTCATATTAACAAGCAGGAGTGTAACTAATATATAAAATAAAGTCATTCTCTTTAATGAGAATGCTAAATATTTTAAAGAAATGCACAGCTATGAAATATTGTCAAGGGCATTTTTATACTTAAGTTTAAGAACACTTATGACTTAACTGTTGAATAATTTAACACATTCAGCCTTGAAGTACTATTTATGTATGTTTTTTAATGTTCATACTTATGTAGGCTTTTCTTTGCTCAGGATTTAGGACCTTTGATTTCTGTTTATAAAATTTACATCTTTAATCTCCCAGCTCTGTGCATTTCCCCATTTGACTCCTGCAACAATATAGGCAAAAAATGCTGAGAGGAAAAAAGGAGCTAAAAGCCTCGCGCAGCTTGGAACAGGGACTGTGTGGATTTTAGCAAACATAAGGACAGATTTTAAGGAAATGAGCTCCAAGTAGAAAACCTCGATAAACATGAGCCACCTGTACAGCTCAAACGGAGGATTTGCAAATGGGTTTATGAGCTTTCTCTGAGAGGCAAAGAAAGCCCCACGAAGGGCCCTGGCACGTCGTGGGAACCCTGAGTTATCCCGCACAGCTCCTTTCGGGGAGCCCCGTGCCTGGCCACACGTTTGCTGGGAGACAGGGGGGAATTCCCCACGCAGCACCTGTGTGGGTGGTGGGACACAGCTGAAGCTGGGGGGAAATACCACTCCCCAGCACTCCTGACCCCTCAGGGGTCCCTGGGGCCTGCCGAGCACAGACCCACCACCACGTGCGCTGGGGCAGGGGCAGTGATCCCGAGAGCACTCGGCTTGGAGGCTGACCTACCTCCACCCCCGAAATGTTCAGGGTCAGTCGACAGAGCACCACAGGCAAAAGTTTTGCTGAGTGACGGAACAGAAGCTGAATTCTCCCCGTGATCGTGATATTGCATGAAATTTGCTCTGGGATAAATAAAAACATCGACCGAAACTGTTTACAGCATGTCTTGTCACCTTTCATTACGGTCTTTCGCAACACGCTGATGTTTCGTGACACAGCAGATGTAACTTGACATGTCACACACTGAGCAGCGACTTTCAGGAATTTCTGAGACATGTTTCTTTCAAAAAGCAGTGTCTCGACCAGACAGTTGGTCCACGAGTGCATTTAAAAGTGAGGCTAGAAGAGCTGGGCTGAGATGAGATGAGCATTGCACGCAGAATATTTGGTCTGACTTTTCCTCTGTATTTTATGTGCTACAAGCCATAGGCAGGGAGATGGACAGATCATCCAGCACGATGGATGAGCTGCTGCCAAGCTGATGTTACTGTATAACTATGGGCCCCTCAGTACCCATTCTGCCTCTGATAGTCATCACTTGCCAGTGTCCAAATGGATTATATATATCTGGCATGTTTATGGTATAAAGGAAGATGAATCTGAATATCTGTGAACCTTGGGCTTGCAGGATGATGCATTTGGAAGGGAAAGTAAGTTTTTCAAGGGCAAAAAAATGTTAGCAGGGTTTTATCAAAGGGAATTAACCTAACACCTCCTTGCATCAGGCTGCACTACCACACATTGAGAGATCATTTACCTGGGGAGGCAGAAGGAGAGCGTGAGGATTGAGAGCATGAGGATTAAGAGCAAGAACCACCATGTATTTTACCACAGGGAAGTTTTTCTAGCTGGAAATTCTATGTGGTGGTCACTGGCACACTGAGCTGAGTAATTCCTTTAGTGCTGATGTTTATTCAGACAAGCAAATCAGCAGAAATGGTCACAGGGACCTGTTTCTGTGAGGTTCATCAAGTCGGATCATGGCTGAGCAGGAGACCCTTGAGGGAGGAGAAATGAGGAGCCTGGCCTGCCCTGCAAGAGACACCCTGCTGGATCAAACCACCGAGCAAAAGCTGGGCCACATCAGCCTTCCCTGGTGAGTGCTCTGGGAAGTGGCTGCTTCTAGGTCATGGGCACTATTTTCTCAGGAGAGGCAAGACAGAGAAGCATGGAGGACTAGAAGAACTGTGAAATACAGAACGATGTAGGATTAAGACAAGAGAACTACTCCCTTGCTGCAGTGGACCAGATCCTCCGGCAGCGGCGATGGGCTCTGAGCACTGAGCCCATTTGCACTGACTCAGCATCACTGAAATGTAAGTAGCACCCCCACTGGGGTCTTTAACTCCGCAGCGCTGTCAGCACGGGCTTTGCATCCCAGGGAGGAGATACCTAATTTGCTCAGAATAACCGCTTGCACTCACTCTGCCTCTGCCTTCCAACAGACCTGAACAAGGAGGCAATTTGGTTCCACAAAAGCAGCCTTAAATGAAAATATGTAAATAAAGAGAGAACCGGAGAGTGAAAACACTCATCATCTTCCCGAAACTAAGCGACTCGACGTACGTCCTTGGGATATCGGCAAAGGGACCCAGAAATCTCAACAGGAAGTCAAAGTTTACTACAGGAATTCAAGACAAAATGAATGGTGCAGCTATAATACACAAACTCACAACCTTGCCAGGCCTCACTCCCTTAAAAAGCACCAAAACCTCTGTATCTCATAGCTTCAAGGACCTCTTTTCCAAGAGTGCCTCCTGTAAAGCTTTATTTCCTTTTGAAGTCTGCTTTCTACTTTACTCTGTTTTTTTGCTAGGAATATATTTAGGTAGGAACTGGCCTTTACATCCACAGGCAGCCGCGGCTATCAGTCAATCTATCAGCAAACCACTCATGAAGTTCACTAGACAAAGGGTTAGTGCAGCTAGTACCACAATAATGTAGAAACAGAAATATTACAAAGTAAAGGCTTATAAAATAATAAAAATTCTACTTAGTTCAGATACCTCCCAGTGCCTTTGGCAAAATACCTTAAGCATTCCACATAAGGCGGGCATTGTCTTTATAAGATGGCACCTCATAAAATGGTATTAAATATCACCAACGGGGCTTCATATTTCATCCAGCAGGGTTTAGGCCAGACATGTTCTATATCACACATTATTAGAATGACATCTGCTTTGCAAGTTGTGTACCCAGGAGCATACCTTGATAACTCATTTCAGCACTCATTCTCGAGGCTTCTGTGGCTTCGTAATACCTAATATGTTTAACTCATTTTGAACAGAAGTCTAAAGCCTGTCGTGGCCCTCTGGCCAAACCTGTAGCTGTCAGGCAACGGAGCCGGCTATCAAACATTACTCATTTATCATTAGTGGTGATGCAGCTGTACAGAGAAATGTACCCACTGAAGTGAAGGGCTGTCAATTGTTCCCTGTATAATACTCCTCTCCTCAACAGGGCATTTCTCCATGGAGGTACAGCTAGAGCACTCTGCTACTTCCCCACAGCACGGAATTTATAGCAGCAAGGAAATGGGGAGCATATTTTCATTTCAATGGGTCTGCCACGAGATGAATAAAGCAATCATCAATGGGATCTATAAGCAGAGAGGGGCGGTGCACTGTTTATAAACATCACACGGAGGTGTGTATCCACAGCAGCGCCTGTGCCTGTGTGCACATACACACACGGGGTGTTTAGAAATAAACTCTCTGCATATGTATTGGTATTTAAAAACTGGCACATGGTCAGTACCAAGGGCTCTGCTTCCTCTTTGCTGGCCATTTCCATAAGAAGACTGGAATGTGCAATTTAGGCTTCAAATTTCCGTGTCTATTCTGCTTGCAAAACTCCAACACACGCTACCTTGAACTTCGCTATCCTCAACTCTGCTCCCTAGGGAGGAAAACAGCCAGATTAAATCTATATGAGAGATCTCCTGACTGCAGACACTACTGCCTTTATTCACAAAGGCAAAGCACAGCAATGGTCTGGGAAAGCACCACAGTTAAGATACTATCTCCAGGCTCCTTTGAACCACTGCTGCATGCAAATATTTGTACACATGCATTATGAAGAGAGTGTGGCACAAGTCCCTGAATTTTGATTTGTCTCTGTACAAGCGAGATACAGAGGAGCGAGACAGGCTCTGGTGCTGAAGAGCAGAGCTCTGGCTCCCATATCTGCCTTTCCGCTATCTCAGTGGGGTTTCTCCTCTGGAGCCCACCAAGGCCAAAGGGAATTCGCTCATTGCTTTCAAGGCAGTCACACAACTACAAAAATGTCAAAAATGGGTACTTCAAATCAGGGATCCAAATCCATCGCTAGCAAGCAACTGGAATATAAGTGTTGCTCCCATATTAAATTCTGACCTTGGTCCATCTGTGCCCAAGTTTCTGGAAAACAGAGATCGTCTGTGCCTAGAAAATGGTTTCAGCTCTTTAAGTGAGGAGCAACCACAACCATGATGTGACTTCGGGCAGATGTAACACAAAACCTCAATTTATACCCAAATTTCCCACCATCCTGGATTCACCCCAAACACGTTTGCTGAAAAATCATGTCAACTTTCTCCAAAGAACTTCAAGAAAGCCTTTGTCAAACATGGTCCGACTAAGAGACTGTAGCAAAACCATGGTCAGAAGGACTTTTGTTCCCCCTTTTGGCCTTTTACAAAGTATCCATGAATTCTGCCATGGATAATACCACCTTGTCAACAAAACAGCAATTAAACAACTTTAAATGTATTACTACATATTTGTGGTACACTTGCACTGTGGCTGTACAAACCCAGTGACCAAAATACAGCTATGCTTCAGTTCTGTCCCAAGTTTAAACACAGTTGCTCACACCAATGTGGTTCTCATCCGTAACAAGACAAGTAACAGGGAAAGAGAGGAAAAATGCAGCCCGAAAGTTGCAAACATGGAACTTCTTCTGGGGAAAAGCTCCTCTCCACCAGAATGAGCCAGGAGTGGACACAGGTAAACTTGGAGGGGCCTGGGGCAGCTATCTCTTGAAGAGGTGCCACTGAAAGGGGAGTGGAAGTCCAATAGCCTGCTTTGTGTGTGCTGAGGATCTTCTTTTTCCTCCTCTTCCCCACTTCTGAACACCACTTACATGCAGTGGTGTAAGGACTACGCTCCCTCTATCCCTTCTGCTCTGACCACCGAGCCAGGAGGCTTTGCATTACTTCAGAAACACAAGGACATTCTGTGCCCAGCTGAAAATGAACACGGTAGAGAGGAAGACGATGAATGACAAAGCTTTCCTGGCAGATGCAGGCTATAAAAAGAGATCATGATGTGGTGAAACAAGTCTAACCAAAGGGGTTTGCCAGAAACGCGGTGAAACAGGCTTCCAGTGTGGAAATGACACTGCCGGATTCAGAAAAGAGAAAACCAAACAGCCTGAAGCTTAGCAAGCAAGCAGCAACTTGGGGCACAGTGGGATACTGAGGAAAGTGGAAATAACCACTTTTGTTTGTGATTTCCTCCTCTACAGCTCGTGGTCTCCCAGGGAAAGGACCTGGCCCCTCACTGGCAGGGTGCAGAGCTGAAGAGAGGCCAGTGGTACCTGCTCCTGGCAAGCTGGGCTGCGGCTCACTGCGTTCCACGGAGCAGGACCATGGCTGCCAGGCTCCCTCTTTGACCTGATCTGATCTTATCTGCACTTGCAGGTGCCTCTGGAGCCCAATGCTCTCTTATTACCATTGGTCTGCCCACAACAAACTTGGATACATTTGCGTTCATTCCTTAGCTTCCTTATTTAATGTAGGAATGGGCAGAGGAGCGCTACAAGGAGGTGGTGAATGGTGGTTTCATTAGCCACATTTTATTTCTAAACCAGCAAAACTCAGCATTTGAAGGGGGCCCCTCCTTTCTTTTTTTTTTTTTTTTGCCAAACCCTGGACAGAAGCCATCTTTCCGAGTCAGAAGGGATGTACATGACTGTGTAAAATCCCAGGAGCCTCTCCTCAAAACAGCCACAGGGGTTTGCAAACAAGTCACAGAAACACCCTCTTCACCCATTCCCCCAGGGCTAAGCAAGCTCCCTCTGAAACACTCCCAGCTGCTTTGTGCTCAGAGAGTAGCAAGGCCTGAGTACAGGCTTTAAAATAATGTTACGATCAGACCAGACAAGGAAATTCTTGACTTTTTAAATAGTCTTTCTGTAATATTACATGTTAGGAGAAATGATGGGTTTGGTTATGACTATCAAGTTAAGCAGGGGCTGGAGAAGCCAGTTGTCAGCTTTCCTCATAGGAAACAGCCATGGCTGAGCTCTGTATGTTAGGTATGCCTGGACAGGGAAGAGCTTAATTCAAACTGCTTTGGGTGACTAAAATGAACTTAATCTTATCATTGCACCATGACTTTTGGGGGTTACTTTATCTTCTGCAGGAGACTCACCCTACCTATTGCTGTTCTAGCTCCTTGTATCACCCTTACAGCCCTGTTTCCTAAGCGAGGTGTTCAGACTGAGCTCGCTATCACCTGCTCCCATTCCCAGCTGTACCAGTTTGCTCCATGAGGTCTCCTCAAAATCCCTCCAACACTGCTTTGGGCAGAGAGGCTGGGAAACCAGCAGCAATGATGGGTTGGTAGCTGGCAGCCTCAGGGGCTGGCTGGGAAGCGGCCGAGCAGGGGGGCAGCAGGAGGGCTGGGCACCACGCTGTGCCCCCACTGCCCCAGCTCTGCAGAAACCACCTCGTGCCCCGAGTTTCTGTGTGAACCCCGCTGGCTGCTGAGAGGGGTCAGTGTTCATTTCAAACATGCCTCAGTGCACCGTGTTTTCCCACAGCTCCTCGAGGTCTGCGCTGTGATACAGTTGGTGAGTCATGCACAGATTAGTCATGGAGGGGATTTATTCTCGTCTGCAGAAAGTCCGGCATGAGTAAAGACAATGTAAGTTTGGCAGCGGCTTGTTTCGGTTCTGGCCGGTGCCAAAGCTGAGCTGTGTCTCATCCCCAGGTGTGTGGCTCAGGCTGGGGAGGCAGACAGAGCCACACATCCTTTTTCATGCCTTTCTGCCCACACCAAAACTCTGAGTCAATGCAGGCACTGCAGAATGGGACAGCTCATCTCACAAGCTCCTCTTCAGGCTAAAGACACTGCCACTGATTATTGACCTTCACCAGGCCAAGCTGCCAGGAAAGGCTCCAAGTCCTCATGAATCCTCCAAGTCTCCCACCAAAGCTTACCAGTCACTTGGAGGAGATCTTGGCTTCATTGAGGCTGGTAGCAAAACACTCATACAAGCCTAGCATTTTACTCCTCAGTGATCAAATTATACAGGAATCTAATTTCCCTGTATATCTTCCAGTCCCAGAGCACCAACTCCCTAAACTACTCCTGGAGATTTTTTAACTGTAAAAACTCCTTTTTTTTTTTCATTTCTCAGGGACAATAAGATATCCAGCAATAACGACACATTTCTGACCAGGAAGCTGTCTAGCGTGGTGCTGCCACAATGTTAAGTTCCAGGTAATTTCTCTTGGATGAGTTTAAGCAGTGAGTGTAAAATCATACCTGCTGACTGCGGCAGGAGTCGCGGGTCTGCAGGACACTCCCTCAGAACTTGGGCTTCTGAAACGAGAAAATGTTTTCATTCATATTCTAAAATTCCATTCATTAACAGGTGTATAAGGTTTGACTTCTTCAAAGTATGCTGCAGACACAGCCTAATAAATCTCCATGACACCTCACTGCATCTCCATTTTATAGATGTGGTGATTCGAATATATCCAAGTGAAATGACTTGCCCAAGGCTAATGAAGGAATCAATGTCAGAGACAGGATTAAAAGTAGAAAAATTCCTGGCCCCCAGTCTCATAACCTAACTGTGGTCTGCATTTCACTCATATGAAAACAGAAAAGGGAAACACATCTATTTTGAATATTGTGAAAAGTAGTTCAGAGCAGATGGGCAGCCTGATGTTTTAAAATTGCTTTACTTTGTCATAAAATATCAATAATACACAGGATGTGGTTCTTGTCCAAGAGTATACCAAGGTGTGAACAGCACAATATGTGTCACCGGTAGCTTTCAGAGCAGCTGAGATGGCACTATAGAATAAAATAAGGACAGTCTTTGAGATGTCTCTCCTGCCCTGTTCCTTAAAACAGATTTCTTCCCGTGTGCTACAGCAGGTAAAAGCGGCTTTGAAGCTGATGAATACCAGTTGGGTAATGAATCTGTAGCGAGACCCTTATTGTCACATCTCAGAGGCAGAGCAAGAGGTCTGTAATGCCCATTGCTCAAAATTTTGGCTGCCTCTACCCCACCTCTTTCTTAGATGCTAACACAGAGCGAGGCAGCATCTTCCCTGTCGCCAGAACATAACGGGAAGACAATGCACCTGTCTAGCTGTGTAGAGGAATAATTTAAAGGGGGAAAAAAAAGGAAGGTACACTTGTGTCATTAAATATTGATGAGTAAGATTCATTGACTGAGTGGGAGACAGTAGGATATGGCTTGAAATAAAACCCCATGAGGGCCACACCCCCTAGTATGCCCAGGGCCATCCCTTTAAAGGTAGGACAATTATAATTAATTGAGCAATCTGACAGAAAGCATACATCCATACACTGGAGCAGAAAGTGACACTGTGCACGGAGCCATCATGGACACTTGAAGGGTTAATACTGGTTCACTAGACCAAGGACAGTAAATTCTGCCTGTGGCTACCACCAGTCTATTGTATTATTATTGCAGGCTTTAGAAACAGCTTTTAATTTTAACCCTTTCCGGCCCTCTCTTCTATTTTCTCTTTATAAATAATTGGCATTGAATAAAATGGCATGAAATCTTCCTAGTCCTACCTTTCAATAACTTCTTTTCATTTTCAGCATTCAGAACACTGTGCAAAAATAAAAAAGACTCCGAAGAAGCTGGGCTTCCTTTAACTATAACTTTTAAGGTTCCCACAATACTGGGACCCTTTCATTTTTTTGCAATCAGTCCCCACTCTTTGCTGCAAGGATGAAGAATCCCATCCACCACTTACTGGAAACCGTGATGTGAGTATTCAGAGGTGTGACAAACACACGGACTGAATACAGATAGCCCTGTACCCCCTTCAGTCTTCCCGACACCTGCATTCATCCACCTGACTACGTTTTTCAGATGACGCGCTGGGAATTGTTCACGCCTGCAGGAGCTGACAAATCAAACACGCAGGAGCCATTGGTTACCTGTAATGCAGAAATCTCATTCTGGATAACCATTTCAGCAATATGCTGAGCACATCCTCAGCCTTAGACAGGCTAAAGAGAAACAACCAATGGAGAAGGGATTATATGAAGGAGTGCAGGGGACAGCAGAGGACTGACTCAGTGACCCAGAAGGTCCTTTCCAATCCTATATTTCTATGTTCATCTCTTCATATTGAAGTTGATGGGAGACATTTCCACCGACTTCAAAGGGCTTTTATCCGGCCCCAGTTTCATTTCTTTTCAATATATAGATGCAAGAGTAATGTCACGCATGATTTTCGTGAGACATGCTAATATACAATCAGTTCTGGGAGCAGCAGAATGAACCCAGGTAGATAAATTGTTCATCCCAAAATGCTAAACATGCCAAGACCTGAAAAATATATCTCCTCGTATCTGTCTTGCAGACAAGTCCAGCAGTTTCACAGCTGGATTTCCAGTCATCATTAGCCATAACCAATTATGCCAAATAAATTTTCCCATTACCTGGTCACACTTTTTGTGAGCTACAAGGAATAAGGTGAACAAACATTTTTGATCGAGGGATTAGCTCACTACAAGGCTGGTCCATGTTTCCAGCAACAGGAAGGAGTGTCCCATCATGAAACCTGTAGCTTCCTATGGAAGGTTATTTAATGCAAATGGGTCATCGCTTGTTAGAGAGATGAGCAACAAAATGCTCTGGAAAGAGGTGTGGAAGCCTAATGCTGATGGAGACAGAAAGAAAGATTGAGAAGGTAGAACTGGGTGACTGTCTGATTACACAGTGTTTTCTCTTCCTCTCTTTTTTTCCACTGAGCAGGCACCCAGCCTGCTCAGCAGAGTCACTCCAATATGTTATCTAATGGCTTCGTCGTTACTTGTGAGATTCCCCATCTGTGGGCAGACTGTGCCACTGCCTCGTTCAGCTGAGCAAGAGAACATTCACTCGCTCACTCAGATCTGGGGGGACAGGTCGTGCTCTGGAGCAACAAAAAATGAGCTGCTCCTTAGTTAGGTCTGAACCTTTGCACTAAAGTCAGCCTTTGATGAAAGCTTCCTCTGGATTTCAACGCTGCTCTTTATAGCTGGACAATCTGCTGGCTCTCTCTGGCTCCGTCTTTTTTTTGTTCTTTACACTGGTATCGTTCTGATCTATGTGGTGGTCTCACATTTTCCTCCAGAGCTTTCTACATCGGCCTTGTTTTCAAAGCCATATAACACAAGCAATGATTTCTAACCTGCAGTTGCTTCAGAAGGATGGATGTTCAGACATAATCAGTCCATTTTGTTATTTTTTCACCTGTTATACAGCAGCTGCTCCTGCTGTTTGCATGCTTCTTTACTCACTTTCCTTTTCAATCTCTTTTGTTCTCATAATTTACTGTAAAACTCTAAGTGATTTATAAAACATAGAAAACTGTATCCCATCCAGTTTAGTTCTGCTTAAAGCAAAGTCATTTCCTCCTCGTGGGTTCATGGTGCCTCTAATGAGGATGTTCCACGGAAGGATTCAGCCATCCAGGGGCACAGGTACAGCTACTTACTTTGACTCCTCAGATGTGGCAGGTCTTCCATGCCCAGGACAGAGAAAGGACACCACACCATGAGAAGAAAGATGGCCAGGATGCTGAGACAACCCTGATGTGCATTCAGAGGTCTGAGTGCTTCGGGGCTGTATCTGGACCTCAAAACTACATTGGGACTCACACACAGGATGCAAAAGTGGCACAAGTCTGATGGAAGCGCAGTTCCCGGGCAGCCCATATGTGAGAGCCCATCAGTTCATCCAGACCTGCAGAATTGCTCTGGTTGACTTCATGATTATCTCATCAGTGGCCACGTATCACAGAGGAAAAGTTGCGGTTTGCTGTCATTTACAAGTGTCATCCCCTACAAATGGGAAGAGGAGTTCGAGAATGGCAAAGCTCAACTGATTTGTACAGGCGCCAGTATTCCAACGTGGCAAGATATTTTACCTGTGACTGTCACATCCAAATTTAGTAGATAGCATGCCTGCTTTTTATTTGATTTTTAGCAGGTCTCTCCACAATAAATATAAGAGCAGAATGCATAAACAAAGCGCCTGGCACTTACAGTTTATCTTAGTGACGGAAAATTTGATTGATGATAAGTTCAGAAAGTGGCAAATTTTCAACATAGGGCTAAACAACCTTTCATTGCTGATTTTAATTATTTTTATTTTTTTTTAGCTTGGTTCCTCTTAGCTGCCTTGTTCCAGTGCTCCATCAGCTGCTGAGTGGGGAAAAAAAAGCCTGCCCTATTTGTTCCTTACGGATTTTCACTGACCAAGTTGCACATCACCAGGTTAAGAATTAAATGGAGAACTTTTGCATGTCACATTCCTTCTTCTTGTCTCTTTCCAGGACAAAGACCGTGAGACACAGACCTTTCTGCTTGTAAAATGCTAATTTTTAACCTATCATTGCTACTGCAATACCAAAAGAGTGGAGGGGTGCAGGCTCACAGGCAGAATGAGTTAGCTCAGAGGAGGTGCCAGTCAGAGAAGCTCCATTCATAAAGCACAGAAGGAAACAATATTTTACAGAGGGGGAAATTAAGGCACAATCTTATAGCGATTTGTGTCCAGGAGCTTCTAGGAGGAGCAGGGACAAAGGGCAGGCGCAAGCCGGACCCCATGGCTGCTAATCTCGTGCCTTAGCAACAAGACCACTCTCCCTGTGCGCGCAGGCTCAGAGGGAAGAGGGGCAACCTTCTAGGAGGGAAATCCTTGCTGGATTAAGCACTTTGCTTGCTTTCCTCTTCTCACCCCTTTCCTCCTCCCGAGTACGGAGGATGGGGAGGGGGCCAGGCGGTGAAACGGTGCCCGCCCCCCCTCATTCTCCAGCCCACCCCACATCCAGCGGGGTCCTGGGGCTCCCCAGCGGCACCCGGATGCCCGCGCCCCTCAGCCGGGGAGGAGGGATATGATTTGTAATTGCAATATTTTCATTACCGTCTCTTAGTTCTTTGCACACTAATGTCAAGAGCTTTGTCTTTGTAGTGTTATTGGCATTTTTCATCATATTCATGAAGTGTGGGTCAATTTTCTTCAAAAGGCTCACTTCGCCAACTTGCCACAAAGACAGACAGTAATAAATTCTACTAGTGCACAGCGAAGGCTTCGTAGCTGCAAGCAACAATAAAAAGCAATGAGCTGGGTGTCACTAAGTAACTCCAGTTTACACTGCATTTTCTTCTTTTATTGAAAACTCAGAATATGAATTTATTAATGAACACACAGGCCTACTTTGAAGGGGTGTGGGGGGGGCCCCAGTCAATTTATTTGGTATTCACACAGTGTGTGCCTACATTGTATTGTTTCATCATTTTATGGCCAGGCACAGCTTGTTAGGCTGTGGCCCTCCAGAAAAAAGCAGGCTCATATAGCAACACCTTGACGTAGATGTACAGCTGCTTTCACTGTGGCTGTCTCACCTTTAGCCCCGTCTGTCTACTGCCGGCTTTCATTTTCCGCATTCATACATCAATAAGCTTTGCATGCTGACACCTAATTTTGCAGGCTACTTTGGTTATGGAGGCCATGTTTTGCATATCACTACCCACCCCCTTCTGACATCTACTGCCTTTAAAGAGGGAGAGAATAGAGAGAGCACGAAAGAGGGATTCTTTTCTTCTCAGCCTAATCAGAGATTTCTTTATATTTGTCAAAAGCAGATCTGCCAAATCAACTTTAATTGATTCTTCCACAGTTCTCATGTATGATTTTTGAAGGACTGGGCTTGTGTTCCAAGACACAGTGTTGTGTTTCAAACAAATATGAGGTTTCTACAGTAAATCAAATTTGGATGCCAATTAGTTAGCATTTTCCATTCCAATTAAATTTGAGACCTTTCTGATTTTGAAAGACTTGTGTGTCTATGCCTGTGTGCATGTACTGATGTGTGTGTGCCTATCTCTATCTATTTTGGAGAGGCAGAAAGATATATACATATAAAATATTTAATGTGCTCTCGGTGGTCTAATAAGCAGGGAGGGGCTAGAGCCACCCGTTAAAATACACATTTTGGAGGATTTTTATTTTTTTTTACCTTGTTTATTTCACAAGGGCTTACCAGCCCATTCTAACCTGTTATGTGACACCACAAAGGTTTTTACTTTCTCAGTCAGGTGGCTAATGTCATTATATCGTTGACAACTCATAAAATGTTATAATCTAATAGGGCTTTCCCTCCCCACACACACATAGTGAAAGCTCATTGTAGCAAAGAAGGGATTAGGGGCAAAAAGCAAGATTAATGTTTAAAAGAATGGAAGCAGGCTGAGTCCAGATAGAATACTGTAGCTTAAAAACAAATACAATTTGTATATTAAAATGTGCCTTGATCTTCCTAGATTTACTCTAAATAAACCCAGCATACAATACAGGGGATTTCCTACTGGATATTGAATATTTCAAGCAAAGTCTGTATATTTGGGTTGAATCAATTTTTAAATGAATTCCTCCTTTTCTGACTAAAAACCAGTTTTTAGGCAGTCTTGGAATACAGAGACTAAGACTGAATCCCACACTACCAGGACAGGAAGGAAACAAAAGCTTGCTTAGATTAGCTGGAACTCTCACGTGCAATCACAGCCAACCATCAAACTATCCCGGACAATATTTGTGCTACGGACAAGGAATCTTCCCAGCACCCATGGGTCTGATTGCCACACATGGGGACAAACCTCTCACCAATAAGTTTTACCCTCTTGGGTCCCCAAAAGGACCTCAGGCCAGCCAGCCAGCCCAGCTCCAGCAGACGTCAGGAGCAGGCAGATCCATTCCCATTCGTTTCCAAGGACTCAAAACCGCAGCAGGGAGGAATTCACCCTCAGCAAAATTCAGGTGGGAACAAGCACACGCCTGCGTTTCTTCGGGAAAGAGATTAATTAGTTTCTTCCTCTTATAAAACATAAATAAAGGAACAAAGACCTGAGCCTGAGAAGGTGAGAAAATCCTGGCGCACTTGGCCAGGAGGGAAAAGCAATAATCTTCAGGTAGTTTGGCGCTAGAACGGCGTGTTTTGTATTCTCCTACTACACACAACTACTGGCCTACGCCACCAAAAGCAGTAAAATGAGGAATTATGATGGCTATTGAACACCATTCACATACTCACAGTGTTGCATCCGATGTCAATTAGCGAGCTTGTTTCCATAATTGTTATACAAGGGGAAAATCTACAGTGTTAAACAGCTCTTGAGTTCACGTTTCTGGAGGGGCTTTGTTTGGTGGAGTGTTTAGCGCACATAAAATAAAATCCATGGGAAATCTGCCTGGCACGAGACCTTTGACAGATTTTTGTTGGGAGAGTTTTTATATTCAGTCTAATATGTGTGGTTTAGGTTAAATTTTTCAAGCCAGCTTCTCTTTCTACCTGGGTAAAACCAAGCCTTTTGGGTGGAGAAGCTGCAGATTTGCTGAGATTTTCATTGGACTAAATGGGCAGGTTAAGGAGGAAAATTGCAGAGGAGTATACAAACATTTTGCAACTCTCAAACCAAAAATGTCTCAAGCCTTTCGTATAAAATCTCTTGGACTCTGATATTTAGTTGTCAGCTTGCATAAAAACAAAAGGATTCAATGGTGAAATGATGGAACTGATGTTGAATGTCAAACTGGCCTTAGAAAGGTTTGGGGTTTTTTAACTCTTTTTTAAATAAAAAGTCTAAAATTTAATGTTTAGTTCAGCTGATGATCAATTTTTCTTCTGCATTTCAAGATCTGCAATAACCAGCCAGTTCCTCTACTTATCTCCCATTGTGCTGAATTCTGTAAAAAATGTGGCACTTCAAGCTACAAAATGATAGAGGAAAATCAGACAACACACAATAAAGTCTATAAAATCGTGAACAGTATAGGGAAAGCAAACAGAAAAGAATTAGTCATTATTTCTTGCAGCATAAGAACCAGGGTGCACCCAATTATGAGGCAGCAGGGTTAAAACAGCCCATAAGAAACACTTTTACAAAGAATAACTACATTATGCAACTTAGTGCACAGCAGGTAGCACAGACCGGGAATATAAATGGATTGTAAACACGATTAGACAAATTTACAGGAGAGTTCCACAGACGACTGCCAAGCATGATGATCCTGCATGGCCTGTGGATTGGGAAGTCCCTAACACCCCACCTGGAGAGGGCTTGGGAGGGGAGAGGTCCCTCTCCATCCTGGTACCTCCATGTACCTCCATCCTGACAACATGATGGTGATGCCGGGGGCTATAACGTCACCCTCACAGTGTGAATTGCTCATGGAATGTCCTTCCCTGCCCTGAGATGCTAAAGGAAGTGGCCAAAGGAAGGCTCCTGGTCTGGGTTTGGAACCTCCAAACCCTAAGGGAATCACTGCACTGCCAAGGGCACGCCGAGCCCCTGATCCAGACCACACGTGCAGCAAAAACAATGGCCCTGATGAGCGATTATGTGCCTTTGTCTGGAAAGCCTCCTACCAAGGTGCACTCGTGTGTCTGGTGTGTAACAGGGCTGTAGATTAAGCTCTTTGTGCGTTTGTCACTTTAGGGGTATTTAATTGCAGGGTACGCAGAAAAAGGGAAAATGAAAAGAGGGCCACAGGCTGGTTTGACAGCAGTGGCAAGAAGTGCCCTGTTCAGCCATAGGAACAGGCACAGGGAATCAAGATGGGCACATCAATGTGGCTGACGTGAGCTGTCTTTAACCGCTGGCAAAGACCAGAGCAGAAGTTTTCAACCATTTCTTGATTTATGGACCCTTACACTTCCAACGGAGAGGTGATCACCTGTAACAGTGAATTAAAGCCTCCTGACAACAGGATTTTTTTGACTGCCTTTCAGGCACCCTTTAGGGACGTGGCTCAGAGACCCTCTGGGATATCCAGCCCCACAGGAAACTTACTGGCATAGGCATGAGCAAAGGGACAGGGATAGGCAGGGTCCAAGCTTGGGGCTTAGATTTGCCATCCCATCTCCATTTCCTGCCTAGCTGTGGTAAAAGAATAATTTTTAAAAGCCTTAATTTTCCTTCATAGTTTTAAGGCTAAAAAGGACTATTAGATCATTTGTTCTGACCTTTTACATCTACAGGCCATCACACTTCCTCCAGTTTACGAGTACCTCCATAAAATCAGAGCCCATATTAATTTCAATCACCACTGAGGGAAATAAACCTGCTCCAGTCAGAAAAGAATCTCTCTGCGGTTCGCCACTGTTCACACTCTCACCATTCACATCCTTCCTAATTACTGTACTATTTTCCCTCTGTATATCCATGAATGCATTGTTAAAATACCGGGAACAGGAGTTTAAATTACAGTGGCACCCCATTTTGGTCACACTTTACATAGTAAAAAGGATTCCCAGTGGAAAGACCTGGACAGCCTAGCCAGACAAGGGAAATCAAAACAACCACAAAAAAAATTTAAAAGGGAGAAATCCCTGTTCTCCCCAGTTCTCGTAAGCCCAAAAATATTAAACGAGTGGTCAAAAGCCACCCCAAAGTTGGTGGCAGAGATGGAGCTGAAACCTACTTTCTCAAGTCAAATCCAGAGTTTTAATCACCAGAACACCCTTCCTCTCCCTTCATTGCTTTCATTTATCATTTCAGGCTAGGCAGACTACATCGAAATGATGGCTTTGTGAAGCATAGAAACACAGTTTTACGGGCAATAAACAATAAATATGAACCTGAGAGACATCTCCAGGAAACCTCCATACCAAAAAAGAGTCCCTTTTCCCTTTTTTTTCCCCACAGAAGATGGCAAAACCCTTTCCCTTGCCATCCTGCCCGCACCTCTTTGGCGGGCTGAGGCCGGTGCCAGCGCGGCGGCCGCGCCAGGTCCCCTGCACGGCACGTTGGCTGTGGGATGGCAGCGAGCTCCCCTGCTCCCTGCCAAGATGACAAAGTCCTGGCTGGCTCAGCCGCCGCCTCTGCCAGTGTACCAGGGAATCGGCTGTGCCGTTCCATTTAAGCGCTGCTCACTAATTATTAACTGTGGGCTCAGCATTCAGGGCGCAGACAATGGGATCAGCCAGGCACCGCTCCACGGGCGGGGGGGCACCGCAGTCGGCACGGGTTTCTTTTTAATTATTGTGCAGTGGAATCAGTTCTGGAGAAGCGAATTGAAAAGTATACAAAATTCTGATTAATAACCATAACGGCTTTCTTTTTTTTTTTTTTTTTGGTAGTGTTTCTCTGGGTTCCCTCCCACAAGACCCCAACTGTTCTTCCTGTAACACCAAAACCTGCACATGCTTTAAAAAATCCCAAAAGAATGTATTTTTGTTTACAAGACTACTCCACAATAACAATGAATTATGCAGAGTTGAGCCCAAACCCCATTTCTGGATCCAGATATAAACTTTGAGGGATGATGGATGATCCCATTTTATGGCACCCCTGAGAAAGACATAAACCTCTCCACAGGTTGGAAGGGCTCTGTTGTGGCCTGATGTCCAGGCTTTAAAGTTTCAGGCCTTTGCTTTGTACTATACTTTGCTTTGTATAAAGGCTGAACTCCTGTGGTATCTGTGTTACCTCCTCTCCCGGGGGATTTGTGCAAGGAAGGGTTGTCTTTATCTCCTCTGGCATTTGCGTCTCACTGGCTCTGTTGCTTTTGAACTGCAGAACTACACACTGCATGCGGTTCGCTGTGAAAGTGGCTCCATGCTCATTCAGAAATTGGGTGCATCTCAGCAACACTTAAGGTGATTTTCCAAGATGTTTCCTTTTTTCTAACAGCTTATTGATTAATGTATTTCCATTTCAGAGTGACATCGTGACAATTTTGTTCAAAATAGTAGGAGGAGGGGAAAAAAATTAATCAGAGTCTTCTGAAAATAATGTTTCATCCTGGAAAAGCTTTGCTCCACGTAACAGAATCTGTCTTTAGGATCTCTGACTGCTCCTATCAGAGGACACAAGTCAGACAGGAGCTGGATCCTCTCTTCCCACAGTTTTCCCACCAGTGGAAACACATGATTTGCATTAGGGACAGGGACAGCATCCTGTGGCCTCACCCCAGGGGTTCAGTGTTGAGGAAGCAGCAGCCCCACCGTGGGCTGACCGGCACCCCGGGGAGGCAGCAGCTCCTCTGTAATACAGAGCATGTGAGCAGGGGCTATCATGAGCAGGGATAAGGGAAAACACATGCTGGAGCAGGTGCCAGGGCAAGGATTAGAGAAAACGGGCTGCTGTAGCTCACAGAGCAAGCGCGCTCAGGGTCTGAAAGCCAGTGCAGCCCTTTGGTGTGGGAGCCTCGTGCTGCACCTGCAATGGAGCCTTTCCTGCAAATGGAGACATCAGAAGGAGATGACATTCCCCAGGGGATGGCAAAATGTTATATGAATCACACCCGACTCCGCTCAGAAACATCTCTCTCAGGTCTGAGTGGAATTCTATACCGAAGGCGTATATTTTTACGTTAAGATTTCTTTTTCTTTCACTTTCAATACCTTGGAAGTGCTTTTTCACTAAGCAGTTATTAAAAAGAAAGAAGATGTAGTCTTGTACCTGAGTAATATTTCTTCTCCAATATTTCTCAATTTAACCAGGTGACAGTCCCTCCTCTTCTTCCTCAAGCCTTCCAGTTTTGAGCCTTGCCACATTTTGACCCAGTTCCCAGTGCTTCTGACACTCCACTTTGCTCCCACACAGACCAGCATGCAGCAGGGACCCCCAGTTCACACAGGCGCCTTTCTCATCTCTCTCCCAAGGCTGTGCTGGGAGGAGGAAAGAGTCCCCTAAAACGATAGTAGGAATTGTTGATTCCTTTTCAGGCTGCACCAGGCTCTTACAGCCACGATTCCTCACATCCATCTGTGGCAAGGCATTGTGGGGTATTGTGTTTGACTCTCAACAAACTGTGTTGCTAGGACGACGTTTATTATGATACATAATGTGAATAAAGGATGAAACTGTACACAGCGTGCTGATTTGCTATAACTGTCATCTGTGATGATAGTCTCTAGTTTATACCTCAAATGAATTTTGCATGGATGGTACCGATGCTACCGAGTGCTGCAGAGGTGTATTTTACAAAGCTGCCTGGGCCTGGCATGAAGATCATGCCACTTTAAACAGCGAATCTGTTATTGTGATGTTTGTGAGAGGAGAACAAGTGGGAAAGTCACTTTCAAGTGCAGCTCAGTGCTCTTTTAATGAGGAATGGGGTCTTCTTCAGAGTCAGCCAACTACTGAGGAGGAGCTGACACCCTTAGTAGTCAACATCCTCAAAACAGCTGACAGCTCCAGATAAATCAGTTTGTGTACTTCCTCCCCTTCTCATATCACCTGCGGTGACAGGAAAGCACTAATTTCCTTTGAGAGGGAGAGAGATGGATGCACGCGTGCATCCTGGGCATGTTGATCCTTCAGTGTAAAATTAACAGAAACAGAGGCCAGGGAGAGCTGGGAATAGGCACGGCACTTTGTCAAGAGGAAGACTCTGCTGTGGTACGGCCCCATATTCATCATATGGTAATTTATAAACGTGCACACGGCAGAGCCGCGTTGCATCAGCCCCCGGAAGGAGCAGCTGTGACAAACAGAGTGCATTTGGTCACCCGACTGCCCAGTTCACAGCCACAATTCTCCTCCACACAGCGCAAGACTTCACGCCCAGGGGGCTGGCACGGAGTGTGTGACATTGGCCACGTGCACAAGTGGCACTTGGGCACAGTGCTTGGTCCTGCAGCTGGACACAGCCCAGCCCTGCACGTACAGCCCCCTCGGAGGAGTTCTCCAACACTTGTTACCCTTGAAGAGGACCATCCCAGTAAGAGCAAAAGCAATTTCTGTTCGGTTGACTATTTCAGGGGAAAAGGTGCTGAAATGCTGCTGTTGCAGATGAGAGTCCCAGTGCCACACCTGAAGAGCCACGTGCCTGGGACCTGCAGCACCCTTTGGGGTTGATCAGGAGGCACTCACTTGTTTATCAGTCACTCACAATCGATGGGGAGTTAAGTACTGCCTGTACCCTCTTGCACAGACAATCCTGACCGCACACTTCCTGAATTCATTACTCTGATGCTGCCACAAGGCTGAATGATGTTATAAAAATTAGACACTCCAGGCCGTCAAAAGCATTGCACCCTCCTTGAAAAGAAACACACCCGGAAAACCCCTCAGATAAAACCACAGAGGAATTTCTCCCGGTAGGCAGTGCAGCTCACCACTTTCCCCTGGGCCCAGAAGCCTCTCGTGAGGCAGTTTGAGCAGGGCTGGCTGCCATTCGTTTTGTGCCATTACTTCTGAGAGTCAGCTCATCCCACCCTCTTCACTGAACTGCCACGTTTCCAGAGACAGGCTCTGACACGAGCTGAAACAAGGCAGAAACAAAAGACACCCAACCTGTTTACAGGGAATGAACCACTCACTGTGACCCTGTTTCAGGGAGGATCTGCCCCAAAAACCAGACATGCACTGTCCAGGGCTGAAGAGAGCCTGTCTCCCCTGCCTGTGCTCGATGCACACAGTATTTCAGCTGAATTTAAGAATCCCTCTCCTGCACAAGGACCTTTTAATGAAAAGAAGAAAATAAGAAGAAAAACCAAACAAACAAGACTCTAAAAATACAGACGAGGATCTGAGTTTCTAGGGTCTCAATTTCTCCCTTCCTAAGCTGACAGTAACCTCAGCGCTGCCTTGATGCATCAGGTTACGTTAGTTAAATCACTGACCATCCCATCATTTATATAATGGGACGTGATTGGCGCGCTCAGATGAGACAAGTCACAGCAAAAATGCCTAAAAGGAGGAATTTGCCTGACAACCATTTTAAAAACACTTGTAGGTTTAGATTTTAAAATAAATACGTATCACTATATATGCAAACACAGAACTATAAATGTATCTGTACATGCATGCATGTGTGCACACACATATGTATAATCACATACATATGCTCCAGTGGTTTTCCAGCTAAACTGCTGCCATGTGTTGTACATTATCCCAGGGCACCGAGCAGAAAGGCTGAAACCCACCTGTGGGGGCAGGGGATTTTGAAGCCAATTTCTCCTGGACCAGAAATCCACAAAGTCACTCTGTGCACAGGCCCTGCTGCCCACAGCCCAAGCACAGGCAAGTTCAGCAGCACAGAGCCCCACAAAACCAGCAAGGACATCTTTGTCACCCCTGAGATTGCTCAGTAAGTGCCCATTCCTGCTTGGGTGATGCAGAAATGCACCTCTCTGAGCAGAAGCACTTGTTTCCATTGCAGTTTCATAGAATCTGGGTTGTTTCTTTCTTGCACCATTGAGTGTTTCAGTGGAAAAGCTCTTTTGTGTGTAAATAACTACTAGGTGCTATTTTTTTTATAAGCAAAGAAAATTCATAAAATAAAGCAGACAGAATTCATTTATATGAAAAATAGAGGGATTAAACATAGCCAATAAATTACAATAAACTGTCCACAGTGAACAATGCTACCAGATGACCATAATGGAGATCCACTGCTCTTGTGCTTTTATTAAAAGAACAAAGCACTGCAATTAAATGTAAAATCCGGTAATATGTCATCGTACCTTAAGCATCCTTTTCTCATTCATTGAACACTGTCCTCTGATTTAATTGAAGCCTCTGGTCCCTTTGAGACAGCAATAGTCCTTACTCTAGGCCAAGTTTAGCATTTCATTATTTAGTAATCTGAGATGGAGTCATGCTATTGACTCTCAAGCAATCCTCTTTGCTTCTTATAACAAAAAGGATGCCCACAGAAATAATTGATACCACATTCTACTCTCTAGTAAATCGTCCCTTAGTGGATTGTGAAAAGAGGTTTTTGATTTAGACTTAAGAATAACAAAAGTTGGGTATATTTTTCACTGATGACCCCCATATGACATGTCCATAACCCCTTTCACAGCAGGAATGTTGGCCTAAAGGCATTTTAGCAGCTAAAATGAGTGACTAGAGGCTTTCCAGGTTTTGTTATATATATTCGGTATATAAGTGATGCCTTCGTAGAGGAAAGTCATTTTTTTCCATAGAACAACTCACTGTAGACCTGATCCGGGCAAGAGCTGACACTTCCCTCCCTGGCATCAGGCAGCCATCGGTGCTTAGCACCTCGTAAAGGCAATCAGCAACTTGCAGATTCATTATAGCTCTGCAGGCTGGAAATGGGCTGGAGCAGCATGGACTGTTTTCTTTGGGAGGTGAAACAGCCCGGGTGATTCAGTACCAGATCCAAAATAACCCAGGTGAGACGGGGACCGGACCTGAGATGAGGTCCCCACGTCCCCCAAAGCTGGAACCAGCATTAACGAATTTCCCAGCTCCAGAACACCCTTATCTCCTGGAAATCTCTGTTATACTCTGGCCTTTGGGATTTTCATCCCTCCCTGCTGGATGTGGAGCTTGGATCCCTGCAGATTGCCCGTGAAGGGGTGGTACTGCAGCCACAGCCCCAGCTCCTCAGCTGGCTGCCCAAACCTCACCAGAACTGCCCACGCAGGAGCTTCCCAGTGACAGGGGTGGTGGTCACTCCTCTGTCACCTCCCCATCAGCACAGAAACAGCCCCACAGCCACCAGCCCAGGCTGTAGGAAAGGCACACATATCCTACACACCCTTCCTGCAGAATGCTGCACGGGGATGTCCCAAACCAGTCTCTCCCAGAGGACTCCCAGTCAGAGTCTATTTTCCTTTTCCATTGGTAACATAACACTGCTCGCACAACTGCACAGGATGATAATGGATCTAAGGATCTCCTGACTTTGGCCAATTTGCAGGGACACCAGACCATCCCTCCCTCCCCTCGCCAATTCCTGCCAGCACTTTGTGGTCCTGGAAGGACTTAGTGCATGGACCCCACTGCCAACCTCCTCTTCACCATCATACAAATGTTCTCCTCATCGTAAAGTTGGTTATCCCAGAGGGGAGTTGTATAGAGCCAGGGATGCAGCCAGGATTAGGACAGCAGCCCTCCCACAAGCCAATTCACAAGTCAAAGAGAAAAGATTACCCTGACACCTCCTTGCTTTTGTGCTCTGGCACCTTTTGCTCCCAGGAGTATCAAAGACGTGAATTTTCACTAACTTTGAACACCTAGTGGTCAAGAGTGGCTGTTTTTCATCTGGGCATCTGCCCCATCATTACCAGGCAATGCAAGCACAAAGCCAAGCTGGGGGCACCAAGCTCCCCCAATAAACTCGCACAGTTCCCATAAATATTAATGGGAATTACACAGGTGTATGGGGAAATAGCCCCCTCGCAGGGCTGCAAGTCTCATGGCCCTGACCTACACCCATAAGCCTGCACTCAAACTCCTCTGTCTATAATTCTGTAATCTACTTGGCATGTTAAGCATTCCAAATTAAAAAGTGTCAGGGTCAGAGCCAAAACAATGCATTATATGGGATAAGATTTTAATTCAGCTGGTCCTGGGAGAGACATGGGGAAGGAGGAGAAATTCATGCCAATTATTTTGCATTTTGGGAGAGTTATTTGACTGTAGGACCTACCCATTGCAGGGCACTGTTCAGCGAGTTTTGTTTTGTTTGTTTGCTTCTCTTCTCCCAGTACTCAAATTATCTCCAGGTCCTTAGATCCATTAGACTAATTAATATTAAGAACATATGCATATGCAAATTAGGCTGTGGTGCCCATATATTTCACTTTACGTGACAGCTTGAAGTGTAGTTGTGTGAGTCAATCAAATGCCATAAATTTGCTATGCACGAAAGATCATTAATATTAATTGGGGCATGGGCACTGTTCGGTAGCCCATGCCACCATTAGAAATGGACCCCTCGCTTTAATTGTTCAGCAAATTCATTTTTTAAATTTATTTTTTTAATTTTAAATCAGTACCTATGGCCTGATTAAAATATGTATTTTTTTCCCCAGGTAGTCTTCAGAACAGCATCAGAATTGTATTAAAAAATACCAAGCAGACCTTTTCTAAGACAGATGGCACACAATGAGGTTAAAAAAAGTATCTTGAGATCCAACCAGCAAGAACAAAAAAAAAAATTGCTTGCATTGTTGTTTTCATTATCTTGCTTCTGTCATTTCATGAGCTTTGTATCTTGCAAGGAAAGAAAGAAGGGAGAAAAACTGTGAAATTAATCTTTTGTGCATGGCCTGATAAAGAAGAGACATGCTCAGACAAAAGATAGACTGAGAGAAGGTACCGTGATTGATGACTAAAGTAAAGGTGTCAGAAGAGTATTATGTAAATTACTGGAGGCACAGACCATTTCAGAGAGAATGAGAGGGAGAGGGGAAGCCAGGGAGAGAGAGAAAAAAAGGACTGCAGAGTCGATGTCACCAAGACAGTGGTCCCCGAGCGCCAATTTCTTGCCATCTTTCATCTGCTCAGACAAGCTCACCTCACTTTCTATTTGGTTTGCACAATGTAACAAAGGAGGAAAAAAACCTGTCAACATTAGCATGAATGCAGCCCAAAAGCGGGGTTCGAGCACGCAGCGACTGAAGTGAGGCAGCGAGACGGGAACTTTAAGGCAGCCTCGGTGCTCGTACGTGAGCCTGCGAGGCGGCGGCTCCGAGGCCATTCCCTGTTATTCTGTGCCAGAACAGGGATTCAGACTGGCAGGGCCAGGGTGTTTCTGTGTGTTTGATCCCCCACCGCCTCTGCACGCCCTGGTCTGACACACGCTCATCCCTGCACGGACCTGCCAGCAGGACAGCCTGGACCTGCCCCTATTGCTCCTCTGCCCTGGCAGATTTTTAATCCAGTCCATGCCCACGCCCACACGCTGGACAGAAAGAGAAGGCGTGGACAGATCTCACCTTTACCAAACTCTTCCCAGGAAAACCTTTTCTCACCACGGACACAGCCACACACGGTGGTTCCCAGCCAAACTCGCATGGAGGCCCCAGCACACCCCATCTCTGGACAGAACTTAGCCAATGCCTGCCACAAAATTCCACAAGAGTTCAATGAAAGCACAGTCCAAACCAACTTACACAGAGCAAAAACAGGTTTGGTCTCCCATTCCCTGTCCTCCATCCCAAAAGAATGATGCAGTTAATACCATGGACAGTAAGAAACCACTTTTGTACTTCTACTTTTTGGAAAAAAACCCTAAACAAAACAAAACCAAAACCTGCAAGGGGAAAAGCAAAATGCTTTCAGGAATTTTGCCCTTCATTCCTGACTATACGATTAATCTAGCTCCTGTTTGAATTTCACCTCTGGCGTATCTTTGCCCCTATTTAATTTGATCACTGGCTTTTATTCAAAAACTTCATTTTCCAAGGAATAAACAACTACAAATGGTCACCTATCACCTCCATGGTAACAAGTGAAAGGAGCATTCAAGGGGAAGAAAACACTAGGATCGGCATTTGATGAAATGCATGGTTCCGCGCCGCAGGTACTCCTGCTACGTGAGGCTTAAGGTACACGGTGCCCTTATACAGTAAATAATGACCCCAATCCCTGCCCTACAGAGTCAATCCCTGGTTTTAAAAAGGGATAGGAGAGAGAAACACGAGTGGGGAGGCTGGAAGTGCTCACCTGCCCTGTGTCTGTGCTCTGACAGCTCAGTGAGGGCACCCCTCAGTGTCCTCTCTCCCGTGCACCCGGACACGGCGATCTCCGGCTCAGCTGCGCCCATTCCCTCTGCATCTGTCCCACGGCAGCAGAGAGTGGGATCTGGTGTGTGATCTGCACCCTCCCTGCTCCCCTGGCTGCTCCTGCTGCCCAGCACTGGGATGCTGAAGGACATGGCTGGATCTGGGGCAAAGATGGCAATCCTGGCACGGCTCCTGGCAGGAATCGCTTCAGTACAGGCAGTGAGTGTGCAAATAAAGCTGCTTTCCAACTTCCTTCCTTCAGATTCAATCAGCTATCACATGGCTTTCATTTTGAGTGTTGAGAGACATTAAAATGAGATTTAATAACAAATTGCTTCAATTTTGCATGCTTTCTCAATTCTGTTGGCCAGGCATGATAGTCCATGGAAAAAGCATTCAGTTCTTCTCATCAAATTTTTCATTTTTCCCCTCTTTTTCTTTTTTTTTTTTTTTTTTTGTACAATNTTTCTTTTTTTCCATTAAATTTTTCATTTTTCCCCTCTTTTTTTTTTTTTTTTTTTTTTTTTGGTACCATGAGTGCAACAGTTGGAAAAAATCTAGAATCCAAAGAGGCAGCTATTTCTATACCATCAATTTGCCCCTTAAAGAGTGAAATGATAAAATGAGTGAAAAAAAATAGATGTTCTGGGCACCAAGCTCTGTGCAAATCAGTTCTTAAAGTATCAGTGAATTCATATTTTAAAGAATACTTTAGTTTGCAAGATTGAAATTCTTTTAAAGAAGAAACTCTCAAAGGAAGTTGTCATTTTAGGCTGCACAAACCAAAACCCTTCCAAAATCAGGTGCTTAGAAAAAAAATTGAAGCACTTTAATAATTTAAATTGCTCCCCTTTGCACATGCCCAGAACCCAAATCCCTTTTCTAACTGAAGTGCTTATATAAAAATTTGACAGCTCTTATAATTTTAAATTGCTCTACACTGAGTATGCCCAGAACCTCGATCACTTCCAAATTCAAGGGCTTATAAAAATTTGAAGCACTCCAATAATTTTAAATTGCAATGCACAGTGCAGAGTGATTTAAAATTATTGGACTGCTTCAATTTTTTTAAAAGGTCTTCAATTTGGAAGTGAGTCAAGCAGCATTCTAATACAGTAGTTTAAGACATACTGTATTGATGTAAAATTTAACATCTAAAAATAATGAAAATTAAACCGAATACACTGTTTAAAAAGTGAGGACGAGTTTCCCAAACAGACCTAGGAAATCCAGAAAACCACAACTTCGGGCTGGTCGGTCCTGCTTTGTGGAAGGGTCAAGAGTAAAGAGTCAAGGAGGAGACGCTTGGGACAAAACCACAGATGCGAGGTCAGCTTCCATCCTTGGGCTGGACACCAGGAAAGCCCTGCTGGGAGTGCCCAGAGACAGGCCTGGAGCAGAGAGGAGCTGGGTGGGTCCCCACGCTGTGGGAATCCTGGGGATGGCAGCCTGGCACGCAAAGGCACAGCCAACAGGCATCCCTGCACCCACAGGGTGACATTTGCCCCTCCGAGCCATCCCCTTCCACTTTGAGAGGTGTAGAGGAGTCATCCCAGAGGGGTGGGAGCTCACGCTGACTTCCCCAAGGGGGGAAGAGCCATGGCAAAGGCTGGCTGGGGCCCATCGGTCCCCTCCTGCAGGGGAATGGCTTTAGACTATTTACAGATCCGCTGGTTATGGAGCAGCACGTTTCTGGATGGTGTTTCTGTTTCCTCTCAAACCATATGCTTTCTGCTGGGGGCTCACAGCAAGTGTCCCACGCAGGGTTCAAAGCACTGGCTCCCCACTGCTTGGCTTCATGAGGAGTGGAAATACACGATTTCCACTAGGTTTAGTGTTAGGCACTGGCTCTGTGTGTAAGTCTTTTTGGCAGCTATTTGCTTCCCTTTAAAATCTTTCCCTTTTTTGGAGGTGATTTATATTAATAAACTGTTTCGGATCAGAATTGGCATGATATGTAAAACCCATGCCTGTTTGGTATTTCTGTTGTGTATGCTTAATTTGAATGGGGGGAGGGAAGAAGACAACGCTGTTCAGCTGGCTGGGAGTCTTTACTTTGTTCCAGACATGCAAGTTCTTCTCAGGAGTCAACTGTTAGAGAGTTTCTCTTAAAAAATCAGTTTTGACATCCTGAAGATAGGGAAAGAAAAGAGACTTGAAGTCACCACATTTTCCACGCATTCATGAACATCTGCAATGTAAAATTGTTTCTCAACAGGGGCTGGGCTCCATTTCATCCTATAACAAGTTGGGGATCTTGGCTATTTGCAGCTCATTCAGTCTGTTCGATAGTAGGGACAGCGTGTCTTTGGCTGTGAGCTTCATTTTGAAGTTGGGGTCTTGTGGCCTTCCCTGTTGTCTTTTGCTTCCTGTTAAGTTAAAACTCACAGGAAATGACAAAGAGTCCTCATGCCTAGCCTCAGGCTAATAAAATTCTGATTATTGTCTATTCCAACAGAGCATCCTCGGACAATGAGAGAGATGGCACCTAGGGCAGTGCAGGCTCTAACCAGTGAATCCCTGGAAGAAAGAAACTGTTCAAGTATGGATCAGCTGGAGTGAGTCACACAAGCACAGGAAGTTTGGGCAGGAAAACCAAGCGGAGATGCTTTCAAAATAGAGGAGTTCCTTTAAAAACTAGGACCAGCAAAGGAAGAAGGAAAATGACTCTGCAGGAGTGATCTCCTTTATAATATATTGCAGGCCAGTAAACAAACGTTGTAACTTTTCCCTTCAGGTTCATGAAGCCTTTTTTTTCTCATTTTTTTTTTCAATCTGCATCCCTTTGGCCAGAATAATTCATTCCATGGGGCAGGGTGAGAGCACTTTCCCACTGCAGTGGGTTACAGATAAATGGTGTCCTCCTACAGCCCTACATGATGAACTTGTACTTTTACACAATAGACTCACAACTCATCACATAAAAAGTATCTGCTTTGAAAAAAAAATGGTGCAAAGAGGTTTTATTCAATAGGCTGTAATGGTGAGCTGTTATGGTCTATCAGGTGGATAATGTGCATCTTAAAATACTGTGTAAATACATATTTCTATAATAGCCTGTTACATTTCCAAAGGAGCCATTGCAGGCTGCATTTGAAGTGAGAAGGAGCTTATAGGAGATGGGCTCTGGCACTCTTTTGCCTCAGCAGGAGGTGGGCAATGACAATTTTTCCTGAATTAGAGAGGAAAAACATTATTTTCTGATTCAAATGAATAATAAAAAACAATGGAAAGCAGCAACTCAGAGAACTTTGACTGGAAGGAAGGAAGGTAAGTGTTAATGTGATGAGAGCGCCGAGAGAGCTTTGCTCTCTCCTACAGTCAATGTATTTCCTTGCTCCCCAACTGAGACGGCAGCATTACATGAATGTTCTCCGTATTTTCTTCCCAAGAGCTGGTACAATTATTTGTTGTGAATAACATTCACAGGAGCTTTGATCCTGAAAATGCCTATGTATGAGAGCAGCCAGGCACCTGAAAGCAGCAGCTTTCTATATGGCACAAGCATATCCCAGAGTCCTACATCTATACTTGTTATTGAAAAATAATTATTAATATGGTGCCTAATTAGACAGTTCTGCTGGCTTGCAAAGAGCTCGGTTGCATTACTGGCTGCTTATGACGTGTGACTCGTGACAAAATTCAGGAATAAACCCTTGGTTTCAGCTCCTTGACTGGCAAACTGGGTGTTTCAAAGCAATGGATGAACATCCAAAACTGATCCAACACACAGAAAACCACAGCTTCCTGTGAAACACAGTTCCACAGGGGTGGAACTCCTGGAACTGGCACTGGACAGAAACAAGCCGTGGCTTTGGTGGCCACATAAATAAAACCAAGGAAGGTCACATGTTTCTGCTTAAAAAATATAAGTGACTCAATTTGATTCACCCAAATCCTCAGAAGACTAAAAGACCCTTCCCAGGTTTTCCTAAACAACCAGCAGGGACTGGCATGAGCTGAACTGCAAAATCAGCCCTTCCTCCTCCTCCTCCAGAAATCATCACGTGTGACCCTCTGCCCTGGGCTGGACCCTGAACACAGAGACCCCCCGAGCCAGAGAGCAACAGAGGAGAGCCAACCAACATCCTTCCCTTCTCTGCCTCTTTGCCCATATTTTGGTATTTACACTCTGTGCCATCCCTCACACACAGCACATATATAATCCTTTACTGTAGAGCTGGAAAAGGATTCTCTATTATTTGCAATTATTTCCTAATTTGGCCAATATGAGAGGTTATTGCTGCTGAAAAGAATGAATAAAAGCATATCTGAGGCAAAAAAAGTGCTAGTAGTAAAGTTTAAAAAGAGCACAGATGAAGATTAATAACCTCAGCAGTCGGGGCCTGGAGTACTTAAAACAAGTAAAAAGACATTACAGAGCAGGAAAATGGAGCCAGCAGGAACTTTTGTTATGACACCCAATGCCACATGCAACTTCTCAGGTCACTCAGAGCTCACTCTGTGAGCACTCCCAGCAAGCCTGCCCTGATGTCAAGGAAACAGGGTTGATTTATAACTTTTTTTCCCCTTGCAAAGCTTTAGGTGAATGTGTTCGCTGACTTATCTGAAAGTCACGGGGAAATTTAGGCAGTATGAGCTCACAAATATTGGAAGCCTGCAGGGGAAAAAAAAACCAGGGCTCACCATTTAAGGTGGAAAAAAAGCAGTTTGGGTGCAGACTGCGTTCGTAGAGGACCACCAAGTTGATAGAGTCTTTCAGCTGAGTTCAACACTCTTTGGCTTGTGACCCAAGCAGGTGAACAGCAGCTACCCCACCACAACCAACCCAGGACCACCCATCCAGACAAGAGCGGAGAGGGGGAGGTCACACTCATGGAAACCAGGGGTCTGCATGTCAGTGCTGATCACTGTAACCAACAATTCTTCACCTGTTTGGGTAAAAATGCAGTAGAAGGTTAAGCAGATGGATGCAGAGCTACTTTACCTGCTCACATGAGTACCAGAAAGGGCACAAACTCCTTAATCCCAGACTCACTCCTAGTAAAAGGAGTGGGCACAAACATTTGCACCCCCAGAACAGCTGCCAATACTGCACAATAAAGCAATTAGGACTCAGAAGAACCGAGATAATAAAGGCAAAGCAGAGATGATTAAAAATACTTTGCTAAGGAGAAAACAGTTTTAGTCACATGCATACTGAGATGTCACCATTTAATAAAATGACAAAAACTATCTATCACATATGCATGAACACAGAACAATATAAAGAGGTTAACAGAAATTGATGGCATCCCGGCTTTAATTTTACACTGAATCGGAGTCTTTGGTGATTGAAATAGACAAAGATGTATAGGGTTATCTTGGTGAAGAGGCTTTGCTAATTACTGGCACTTGTCATTTCTCCATAGCTTTATCTAAGTCAGGAAGGCTAACTAGCTCCTTTTCCCCAGTGTGCATTGTTTGTTCAGTAGGCTTTGTGCTGAGAAAGCCTTTTTCATAACTGCACCTCATTATTAACGGGTTCATAAATAAATGAGTCCTAATATTTTCCTCGGTTAGCATTTATGATAGGGACATTTGGACTACAAAAGATTACACTTGTCTTTAATAAAAATAGGCACTTATACATGAAGCCTATTAGGGTCCTTGTTACGTTGAAGAGGAGGAGGAGGCGGTAGAAAAAGGGGAGGAGCAGGATTGCAAAAACACGCTTTATAGCCCTATCATATTTTTGTGTGATTTTAGTAGCTATTTATTATCTCACATTAGCTAATTATGGCTCCAACCTGAAAAGGATTTCTGGATTCCACGTTCTGTCCTGAGGTTTGCCATACTGCAAGCTCTCACACCAGTCAGTCATTCACTATAAACTAGGCAAACACTTGGAAAACTGAAAACTTCTGGGAAAAAAAGGCAAGGCACGAGACAAAATGAAGCACTAATGTACAGCTGGTACTCAGGTGTGGAGTTATCCATTCCCAGATTTGACAGACTTTTTCTGGAGGTGCAACTCAACTCACTACAGAGATCAGTCACCAAAGCTGGAAATCAGCTGCAAGGCTGGGGAGGACACGTTTGAGGGAGGTCAGGACAGTGGCATGAGATACCAGAGAGATCTCAAAGAGCACGAGATCTCTTCCTCCACATCCTCCCCTCCTCCCTTTCCAGGAGGCTCATCCTGAAGATGCCACCACTCTGTGCCAGGACCAGCCTGTGCCAGGACAGAGAAGCAGCTTGCACAGGGAACATGCTGGCTCAACAGCAGGAGCAGACCCAAACCTCCCAGAGCCCAGAGCAGTGTTTCAGACACAATACCATCTTGTTTTGTGCTGTCCAGGAGTGGTACCTCCTGCCCAGCCCACCTGCACGTGCTGCAAATCCACACTGCAAATCCACATGTGGATGAAGCCAGAAGAGCGAGCAAATATTTGCTAAGAGACTGTATCATGGGATTGGTTTTGCAACTCCCCACGGCCAAATCTGCCTCTTCCCTTCCAGCATAAACACTAAAATACTGCCATCTCCCCATTTTTTTTCCAGACGTTTCTGCTAGGATCAGGCCTGCTGTTAAGCTTCAGAGTTTTTTTATTAGTGTTACCAAAGAAGCCCTAAAATAATTACATCAATTCTTTTCAGAAGACATCCACAGCATTGTCAGACAGCTTTAGAGTGTTCCAAGTCTCAAACAATGCTCTCTCTTTTATAGTTACTGTAACGCACCTTTTGTCAGCTATTTATAAAACGCTCTGTAGTCTTCTTTAAACTTCATCTTTTCAAAAATAACTTCAGACCAAACAAGCTGTAATGGACAATTCGAGACGTCAGAAACGCATCTGCCCAAGACCACAGAACTTTTTTGGCTTTCTCTTAGGAAGGGATAATCTGAAAGCAAATGCATCAGAAAGCTTGTGCTACAGCGTACTGAAGAATCAGCTAATTCAGCTTTGTGAGACAAGTTTGAAGACCCAAAAGCATTTGTAATACTTGTGTTTTGTTTTCCTAATTAGATGCGGCTCTCTTATTTTTTTTTGTTTGTTTCACTTGATGCTAAAGTCACTTAAATCAAAAAATTATTTAAGTATATCTAGCACAGGGTTTTGTTTTTTTGGGTTTTTTTTGGTAAATCAAAGTGAAATACACAAAACCAATTTAATCACAAAAGTACCACTTCCTTCAGGATGTCAGTAATTCTCAAAATTGCTTTAGATATTTGCTAGATATCAGAAATGGGTAATGCAGCATTTTAAGTGGCAGAAATGCATTAGTACTATGTAAGTACATGATCCTTAATGTACTAATCTCAGCAATATGTGTAATGAGAACTTTCAGTAACACTTTATTTTAAGTGTCCTCTGAGAAATGCTAATTTACAATGAAACACCTATGGAAGTACATGTGACATTTACATGAATACCAAATGAATTCATTTTGATCAATGCTATTACAATGAATATGATATGAATTCACAATGATAGGGGGTTTAAAGAATTACCGCATTTTCCTTGAATATTTCATGTTTTGAAGATCAGCATGTGTTAAAAACCATGTTACGTGTTCATCAGGAAGTTTATGTGTTAGGATGTGCAAGAGACACCCCACGGGACTGTTTAAAACATGTTTGCATCATTTAAAAAACGAACAAAGAACACCTGTTAGGAGTGGCACAGGTTCTCGCTTCAGTGCCAGCAGTGAGATCTGCTGAGCTCCATGGATTCCTCGGCTTGCAGTTGAGGACAGTGTACGGAATATCGGGCTGGACTTTGCACCCACTGCTCACCCAGGCACATCACTACTCACCCACCCAAAAACCAGCAGTACAATCCAGTGCAGAGCATGCTCGTAACCAAGGATAAGGTGCCTTGTGTGCTTTAAAGAAGACTAATTGAGGAGCCCCTCTACAATCTGACCATTAGTCGGGAGAAGACTGCCCAGGATTTGCAGCCTTTGTAAAGACAACATTTACTTTGAGTGCCAGAGCAGGGGCTGAGGTTTCAAAAATCTGAGGCCCACTGTTGTCCTCTCTAACTGAGAAGCCTTGGAACAACCCCAAGATGTGGAGAAAATGTTTTGAAAGCCCTTAACAAGCTAACTGGTGGAGAAAAAAACATGGTCAAAAGCTACTAACAAACCAAAACAGCTGATTGAGCCTCTGTAGGTTTGCTGTTAGCTCTCCCAAACCTGTGAATGCTGGTTGCCCTGGCTGCTATTCCTTTCAAATCTGTGAAATTTCAGAGTGTGCTCTGGTGACAATGCAGGCATTCCTGGTGGGTCAGAGCTCTCCTGGCAGGCAGGGAGAGCAGTCCACCACCAAGTCCAGAAACTGCTGCGAGTCCCTCTGCAAACTCTGTCCTTTCTGTGGCAGAGGCCACAGCCAGTTACTGCTGCATTAAAATGGTCAGCATCTGAGTAATGAATAAATGGAAGAAAGACAGACAGGAAGGTCTTAACAGAGCTGGTCCGAGCTGTACCAGTTTTACATTCCTTGGAAACAGCAACAAGGAATGATCACAGAGTAACAGAATAAACTGACTTGGAAGGGACCCACAAGGATCACCAAGCCCTGCACAGCACCATCCCCAAAAGTCACACAATGTGCCCAAGAATATTGTCCAAACACTTCTTGAGCTCTGTCAGGACCTCAGCAACAAATCCTAATAAAAAGTGGTGACCCCTGACTAATTTTATTTCACTTGAAAAACCTTCATACAAACTTTTTCTATACATATTATATAGCTATATGGCAACAGTGGTATTCTTTAAATGTGACTATGAATTCTCCTCTTTCAGTGCGTACCAGCCTTGGGTTTATTTAGGATTGTTTCCTCTCACATCCACGTTTAGTGGTTGATGCCAGTGAGCAATTGGGCTAATCAAGGTGTGACCCCCGGCAGAGCAGAGGCTGAAGGGCTCTGTGTGTGTTGGCTGAGCGCTGAAAGGTCCCACTGATTGCAGCACCCAGCCTCTGCCTGGGCTATCAGGCATCGGGAGCTCTCGGCAGCGACTCAAGGCTTGGAAAGGATACAGGAATCCTCTCACAGCACTGAAGGTCCCTCCTCACACAGTGCCAAATATCTCCTGTGAGACACTCCCACACTTCCCAGACACATCCCTAACACCGGAGCTCAGCACCTCACCCACGGACCCATTACATGAGCTACGAGGTTTAGACACCTCGACACCACAGAAATTCCCATCTGCCATAAAGAAATCCAATCCACTCATGACCCTACTGCCAAAATTACCCGAAAAGTTACAGTTCAAGGTGCGTGTGCCTGTACAGATGGATGTCTACACACTCCTACAAGCACACACATGCACACATAATTACTCAGGGATAAAGCAGGCTTGTAAACTTCCCCTGTTTAGGCATCAAAGAAGGGACTGTTGATTTGACTGGAAATTAGAAGAGAGTTTAATAAAAGCATAAGAGAGATCCTGAACTATTGTGCCTGTGTTGGCATGAGCTGCAGAAGTGTGGCAAAGCACTTCATTCTGTCATCAAAAAACAAAAAAAAGAGAATGAATTGTTTGATGTTTACATTTATTTCAGCCTTTTAATTTAGCCAAGAAGTCAGAAGAGTGGCAAAAGAAAACATAGTGTTTCATTTGTCTCTTTCTGGGATAAGTAACCTAAACAAGGAACAGACTACAGATAACAAGTTTAAAATACAATGTAGAATAATAAGAATACCATTAATATAATTTCTCACTCTACTTTTGCTCATCTGGACCACATGGTTTTTGGGATGAAGCTGGTGCTGTGAGATACATGTTAAAACTCACATTTTGTTTAGTCATTAGAAGCCTGGAATTCAGATACCAAAAAAGAGTGGGGAAAGAGAGAGGTGAAAAATTGCAAAAATTTTCTCAGAAAATTGCCTCAGAATGAAATTCTGCCCTTTTCTTCTACTCCAAAAAGTCATTACCATCTGACAGCTGTTTAGTGGCATATGTGTGTTGGTGGTACCAGTCCAATTCCTAGTGGGCAGGTGTCTGCATCACAAAAGCCACCATCACAATTGGCACTAATTGGCACCCTTGCCGGCAGTCTCCATAAAGAAAATAAGGATTAGATGGCACTGAGATCAAATTATCCTGTCACCATAAAGGTGATCCCTCCTCTAGGTCAGAAAGGCCTGTTGGCAGGACAGTTTGGGGAAGTTTGCACTTCCCGGGTTCTTGTTCCAACAGAGAGACGTGAAATGTCGGGTGTCTGATGCTGGAAATGAGGCTCCTTTCACAGGCGCTTCCACTTCGCATTTTTAGCTGAATTTCAAAACAAAAAAAAAAAAACCCAAACCAACACCCAAACTCAAAACTCAAACAACAAACCAGAAAATTCCCTCTTAATTTGGACATTTCCCATACAAACTTGCTATTTTATGCAAATAGTCACCACATTGCTGTGCTGGGGTATCAGTATATCTGATGCCTTTCTTTGTATGGTTTTTCCCTTTTTTTTTTTTTTTTTTTTTTGGGAACAGCATGCAAATTCTGTGATTTTTCTAAGTATAGGGTGCAAAATACCCTGGAAAGTGGGGGGGAGGGGGGATGTCTTACAGCTCAGCAAGCTTTATGAGGATATTCTCTTAGTTATTGAGATGAGTTGAATAATTCTCCACTAATTTATACACCAGTGAAACTGGCCTGTTGGCAAGTCCACAATTAATGCGAATGCCAAGTGGGATTGCAGCTTTGTTTCATCTAGGAAAACACTTAGCTGAACAGCAGCTTTCCCAGCTGAAAATGTGTGTCTGTCTTTAAACTTGCAACAGAAGCTGGCATTTCTTCGTTTCCATTCACTCTATCATTATGATGCATTATACAAAGTAATGATGTAATACTCTGGAAAGCTGAAACGCTAGCTCTTTGCCAAAAATAATAATACAAAAAGTGTACAATTATTTTCATCTATGAAAGCCACTCTCACTACCATCTCCAGCTCCCCAGTCAAAGAGAAATCTTTCCTAATAGTAGATCATTTCTTTCTGTTTGTGAATCAAACATGAGTGTGGAAGGGGGGGACGCCAGCTCATCCGTGCTGAATTACAACTTTTCAAAGATGTAAACATATCCATCTCTCCAGCTCGTCACCACACATCCCTCACACCTCCATTTCAGCAGTGATTCTCCCCTTACCTGTGGGACATGTTGTTTCCTTCTGTAAGTGGCTGCACTGGGGCTAAGCGTGAAGGGATTACTGGAGGCAAAAATGGGCACCAGGATTTGGACCTTGGACAAAGGATCAAGATGTCAGGAATTTTTCAGGCCTGTTCTTACCAATCCTCAGTCACAAAAATGATGCATGCACAATGATGCCACTTAGGCAGGGATGCAACGTGCCCCAGAGCACAAAAAAGGCCGTGAGGGAGCAGAAATGAGATGTCCACTGCTTTGGGTCAAGTGTCTGCTCTGCTGCTTTATCTCCCAGTTCCTACAGGCCCAGTGCCACACACACCTCAAGAGCAAAGCCATGGAAATCAATATATGGTGGCCTCAGCACGAGGACCAAGATGCATCCACACATCTCCCAGCCACTGAAGGCCAGGAAAATGGCAGCTCCATGACAAATGGTGCCATGGGCAGCTGATGAAGGTGAAACTGCAAAACGAACTCACCACCAAAGTGATTTGTACTTTGATCACTGCTCTGGTGATCCCAGGACAGGGTTTGCTGCTGTCGGTGCTCCGAGGGCAGAGCTGAGGTCTGGTTGAGCAGAGGAGAGGAGAGGAGAGACATGGGTGTGTCACAGAGCTCCAGATGGCTTTTCAGGAGGAGAACTAAAAAGCAGGATGAAAGGGAAGCACCGTGGATGGCAGAGTGTGAGCGGTGGGGTCTGGGGTGCAGGAGGCAGGCGCTGTGCATCAGCCAGGAGCAGGTTTGCCAGGCACAGGAAACTCTGCTCCCACAGTGATATACAACCCCACAGTAAGTGTATCTTAATAATACAATAAAGTGTTAGCTCTGATTAGAAAAGAAAGATGAATTCTTCTGCTAAACCAGGGTAACCCTAAAAGCGTGTTAACATGAAATACTAAATAAAATGCTACTCATCTGCAATAAATCTTATTACACATTTTGGCAATTTTACTACTAACATACCGAAGGTTTCAAGCAATGTTTGAAAATAGAAATCTTAAATTGAATCATTGTTGCATGAATATATGCAAAATATTCATTTCTAGCACTGTGAGGGTTGAGTGCTTTTAAATTGGAGAAATCACTCATGACTTCACCTTTTCATGCAAGATAAAGTTGTATGTGGTAACATCATTACAATGTCATGAAAGAAGTGGAAATCATACAACAGTTCTGCCTAAAGCTAATATACAAAAAAGTACTTCTATATTTTTCAATATTGTTCAATATTTAAAGGTGCAGTACGAGGCTTTAAATATATTAAAAAAATCATTAGACTTCAGATGTCAGTGCGGCCTTCACTGAGTACTGAGACTAATAAAATCATTGATGAGATCTCTTTAATATTTAACAGAATTCATGTCTTAGGTACTAGCCTATTTTCAACTCCAGTATCTTCGGAGGGAACTAAATATAGAAATAAAAACAACAAACGATTTATGTGACGGTCATTATGGATTTTTTTTAACTAGGGCACTAAAATTAAACTATTTACTCAATAATACTGTCATAACAACGGAGAAAACGCTGCGACACTTAAATAGTCTTTCCTATAAATCCTTTAGCAGGAGATTACTTCAAAAGTACATAACACTTTTATACACATTAACAATCAGTAAATTCAATCAGCGAAAACGAACGAGCGGATTTTGCAGTGAGTTGCTGCACCATGAATCGCCAATATAGAGCTCAGAAGACTTCTGCAATCTTAAAGGTGTTTTAAAATAGTGGGAAGGGGATGATTTGAGTTTATATACTTCTTTTCCTTTTCTTCCCTCCGATTGAAAAAAAAAAAATTAGACCTGAAAGTTCAGCCTCAGAAGTAGAAGTTACATTAAAAAAGCCCACCCTGTAATTTAACTATATTATTTTTTATAGCATGTGAGAAGGAAAAAAGAAGAAAAATCAGGGTAAGGCAATCACCCAGTGTCAGTTTCAACTTTAAACCCTGGTACACATGAAATGGATAGCTCCATCTCGTCACGGCAGCCCTTCCTCCAGAGCCTGGAGCCACGAGGAGGCAAAGCAAAAACATCTCCAGCTTCCAATTCCAACCCCGCCACCCAAATATTCGCGTTTGCTAAAACAGAAACGTGCATTTCTAAATTATTGCCTTATTTTTATGTTAAAAAATATATATTTTGAAGTCCCACCTGCGGTGGCCGGGCGGTTGCTAGGTGACGGTGCCGCACGGACCGTCGCCGGTGATGAATGGCCCGGCTGGCGGCGGTCCCCGCTCCGCCACCGCCACTCGTGCCCTCCGACGGCGCTGCCACCAACCAGCACACACGGCTGCCAGGCCATGCCCAGATTTTGGCAGGACGAGGGTTGGGCTGCCCTGCACCAGCCCGGCCAGGGGGATGTCAGTGTGTCACCAGTGGCTTCACCACCCTTTTGGCTCTGGCAGCGGTGCCAAAGCCAACGGGGGCATGAAACTGCCCCAGGGGGTCATGAGAGCCTGTCCAAAAAGTAATGATGGCAGTGTTGTGGTACAGGAGACCCCACAAAAGGCATGGATGCTCAAAGCTGATGCTCCACAGTCTCCCGTGGCCACCATCAGACCCTGGCCAGCACTGTCACCAAGCTTGTCCGTATCTCAGATGTCCACAAAACAGGTTGGGGGTTCCTCTTGCATTGGTGCCACAAGTGCTGCACCTGTCTGGTCACCTCTCTGCTCGTCCACCTTGTCTCCACCTTCACACATCCCACTGGGATGCAGAAAGAGAGAAAGAGCCTTTTTAACAGAACCTATTGTATTTGAGCAATGTGAGTCCTCCTGCAGGCTGGCTGGGAATGAAAACTCCAGGCACAGGGAGGGCTGTTCCCTCACAGATAACACCAACAAGCTGCCCTGGCCATCACAGGTTCCCTTCTCCTATCCTGACCACACCAGCAGAACCATAACCATCACGAGATGCCCGGGAGCTGGGCGCAACTGGGAAGCTCTGTGTTTCCCAGCTCACACCAGTAACAACCCAACCTCCATCAGACCTCACCTCACTGGGGCTTCCACATGCTCATTTCGTTTAAAAATATACAGCGAGGATATGCCAACAAAACAAACAATTTGGTGGTGTTAATCCACAGATTATTTGCAAGACGAATGAGATTCCTTGGGTCTAATGCTCTCTGCTACTCAAGGGCTAGCTAAGCTCTCTTTTTTCAAATATGTGGATTTTGAAATGATGGATCATAATAACAGAGCTGCTGCCTATGAATGGGGATTGCAAACACTTAATATTTCAATAGAAGTGTGTGCAACACGATCCAATCACTCTGAAAAATGTACAAAATAGAAATATATAAAGAAAGCAGCTGGCATGAAAGAGAATAAACAAAGAAATATTGATAAAACTCTGTATGGATTAGGCAAAATATATTCAAGCTGCATTTGAATAATCTCATCTATATTTATATGTGTGTACATATATATATTCAAAATACAGAAAGATTTCTTACCTCATCATTTCCCTGCTTTGAAGGACAGATCTCTGAATTAACACCCCCCCCTGCAAATCACAGGGCTGTGCTCGTACACAAGAACCAGAACTCCCCAGATGCTGCTCATGCCTTGAGAGTGTGCTCACGGCGGGGGGGCGACTCTGTGAGGAGCTCAGCACCCCTGCCCCGATTCAGGGAAAGCACGTTTCATGTTAAACTCATGAGGGACCCCTTGGAAGATCCATCTTGTCGTTCATTAGACTAATTTCTCGCATGTTTTTACACGGCACACCCCAGTGGTTTCAGGATCAGGCCAGGAGAAATCATTTGCATTGCACTTCCACTGGAGTATTTACTTCCCTGCGTCCCTGCGGTAAAACCAATCTGACCACTGAGAGCTGGTGTTAGATAAGAGCCGAGTTAGTTTTAAGGCAGAAAATACACCATCCTATCATGCAGTTCCCTGACCCACAGCACGTCCCTGCAGCTGACTAGGATCACCATACACACCCACTGAACCCACACTAAAGTCCCGCAAGCTGGTTTAGGCTTCTAATTAAAAAAAATTAGGCTAAATGATGCTACTTTACAACTGTTGTGGGCTAAGAGGGTGCACACGAGTGGTGAGTGCAGCTCAGCTGATGGGTGGGAGCTTGTCATGCTGCAGGAACTTGCTGTTGAATCCGATTCCCAAGCTATGCTGCAGCTTGAGGAAGGAAGTGGTGGTAACAACCTTCTCTCATGGTTTTCTGCTTGCTTGCTCTCCCTGCACTTCTCCCACCAGATCACTGCCAATTTTCACCAGCCCACTTTGAGCGATGAAGGGAACCAGCTCACCACCCCCCAGCTCTCTGCTATCACTCAGTACCAATTTACTACTTCGGGGTTGTGTTGTGGGGTTTTTCCCTCTTTTAATCACAGCTGCCCTAAAAGCCACTTTCCTTCCCCCCACCACAGCAGCCACCCTCTGCAGAGATGGGCATCACAGTCAGCTTTGCAAGGGTGTTTTTCCATGGCAGTATTCCATACACCATCACAGCCTCGGCGAGGCTCTCCACCAGCCGTGTCAGCCCATGAACCAGGGCTTCTCTGGAGCACCACACAGCAGCGTGCCAGGCTCTTGGCTCTTCTCCCGCCACGCTGCATGTTGGTTGATGGGTCTCCAGTATTGCTCACACCTCTCCCTGGTTTCACAAAGTACCAGCTGTTTTTGGGGGGAAAACAAAGCAAGAACTGAGCCCCTTTAGGTTCCTGGGTCTGTGTGGCTGCGTGTGATGCCTGGGAATAATTCTGCCAGCAAAACCCTTGGCCACAGCAAGACTATCAGACACACGCCATCTAAAATAGAATAGGAAAGAAAATAGTCTCAGTTGCTTAAAGCAGCAGCCCCATGGCCAGGAAGGGAGTGTGGGGCAGCAGCCCAGACTCTGCTGTCTCCTCTCTCAGCTCAATATTATCACTGATTACTGTAAACCCTAAAACCAAGTTCAATCCCCGCAGGTTAAGAGGCAGCACTTCCCAACACATGCAGCTCCTGGCCACCCAGCACAATTTAGCTGACTGCAGAGACCAAATCCAGTATCTCTGCAAGCCACAGCACAGCTCTACCTGCACTCCCCAAGCACAGGTTCTCTAGCACTGACTTCAACGAGCAGAAGTTTGAACACTTCATCTTAATCTGCCTGCAGTGGGTTTACTGGTAGGTCAGCAGCTCTGTTTGCACATTCCCTTAGCAGAATAGCAGCTGCTTGGCTGTGTGACCTGGCAGACCTGTAAGTGGAACATATTGGGATCACCTTGCCTGGAAGCAACGTCCCCATGGCAGCATTAAAATCTAGAAGGATGGAGGAGATTCAGACATCTTCTGGCAGCGTGCTGCCATTTCCAGCTGAGCCCTGAGATACATGAAAGAGGTGTGAATTTCCAAGGACATCACAAACCCGGAGAGGGTATCTGAAACCTAACCCAGCTACAACCAGAAGTTTAATTCTGCCTTTTTATGTGCCTGGTTTGCTCCTCTCTTATATTGCCAGCCTATGTGTGAGCACTTACAAATTCCAAACAGGCTGTATTTCCCCCAGATTTACACGCACCTCTGGTCAAAATCTGCCGCTGAATACCAGACTTCTGTAATGAGCCTGAGATATTCTATCGCATTTCTGACTCACATGATAGGAAGCAGCACAATGAGACACACACACACACACCCACAGCCCAGAGCAGAGGTTTGAAACAGCAGCAGCTTTTCTCCTGGCACAGGGCAGGGGCGCTTTGGTTTCTTGAACAGGTGGACTACCTGACAAGCAGCGAGTACCCTCGCTTTTGACTACTACGCTTTAAATCAGGGCTGTTTGGCAATTCATTAGTGTCTGCTAACTGTTAAACACAGGAAAGTTCAAAAACATGCATATGTTTCCCTCCCTGCCTCCCAGGTGGTATCTGTTTCAAGCAGCAACCTTTTCACTTTGTGCATGAAGACTTGTAAACTTCCCGTGGCTACACCAGCGGTTCCTAACCAGGTGCCGGCACCGGAGCCGCGGTCTCTGAAGAGCAGGAAACTCCATATGCTGATCTCCGGCTATGGAGATGCCATTCGTTTCTCCTTGAAAGTTTATTGTCAGAATTACTGAAATGTACACAAATGTCTGTATTTGAAGGTGAAATTTGGTGGAAAAATAAAGATATAATAGGATCCTTTCTTATATAATTTCCTGGTGTGATGTCTGTCTGAAAAATGAAGTGAAATTACATGATGTCAAAAAATCATGTTTCAAAATGATTGACAACATGTGAGTGTTTTGCATTGTGAAATGAGGTGGAAAATTTTAATTGCATGATGGAAGGACATAATATTTATTAGAACCTTGTAACCACACTGGATTTCAGTGGAAAGGACACAATTTTAAATTTTATATTAATACTTCGGGCTAAATCCTAAATGAACACACAGAAGCAAAATTCCACCTCGGAATCTGTGAGTAAGTTTTTAATTTCTAATAATAAAATAGCATCTATAGGGTTGGCACATCACCATAGTGACAAAAAGATTCCCTCATTCATGCACTGCTGTTCTGATGTGAACAATATTTAGTGCCCGGCTCCCAGGTCACAGGAGAAATGGTGCTCAGGACACACAGGGTTGTGATAAAGGTCTGCTAAAGAACTGGGGAGGAAATTCCAGGAAAGCCAAAACTAGCTAATAATCCCAAGCCCATTTCCATCTTTATCAGCGACTGTAAACATGGGCTCACATCCACACCTGAGTGCTAACTAACCCACATCCTTGCAGACAGGAGTGGGGAATAAATCCCAGAATCAAAGTCATATCAGAGGAAATCCCAAGTAAACAGCAACAAGTTTAAGGAGAGTCCTGGATGACTGTGTGGTAGGTTAATTACCAGGCTGGCCAGTGCAGCACCAGACAGCAGGAGCTCTCAAAGAAAGTGGTCTAGAGAAGGAAAAAAGTGAGGCAATTTTAAAAACAGAGATACATATTTACATGGTGGTAGCTCAAAGCAATCAATCTTAGCTTTAGGACATGACCCAAATAAGTCTTATGTCAGTAAGGGATCTGGATTAGGAATCTATTTAAGGTTCAGCAATATTAGTTACATTTCCTCTCCCTTCCTCCCACCTGGTGCAAAAGGGGCTTGAGGAACTGAGAGACGGCAAAGAAAGTTACTCCTTCCCCTCCCAAATTCTGGCACTTTTCTGAGCCTGTTGATAACATCAGAGGCTGAGGGAAAAGGCAAAGGAAATAGGAAATCCTGATTTGGAGCCAAGATTTGTGAAGCAGCAGCCTCTAACCTGACCAGCCCAGCCCAGAGAGGTTCCAGCCACCAGTGCCTTCAGCAACGGGCTCGATTAACCAGAGGCTTTTTTCCAGAGATCTCTTTCCAGAGAGCTTTCCTGACCAGGAAATGACCAGAGCACAGGTGAACTCCTGGTGCTTTAACACATCTCCTCTCACTCATTTGTGCAGTGTCAGGTTTGTATTTGGGGATCTGGGTTTAATCTGAGGTTAGAAGATTGAGCAGTCAAAGTCCATACTCAGCTTGAGTTGGATTCCACACTCCCCAGCCTGCCCAGGACCCTGAACCACCTGTGGCAAGGAAAAAAGCCATCCTTAAATACCAAAGTGGAGTACAAAGACAAGTAAGGCATAGTTCTCTATGTAGGCAGAGTAAGTCCTGGTGAATGTGGAAAGACAACTTTTAAATATGCTGCAAGGGCTCTCACTTAAAAAAAACCCCAAAAAACTCTGTAACCAAAATAAAAAGCATGGACAATCCATAAGTCCAAAGGAAATTTTGAGAGAAATGAAACAAACTCAACCAAGCTGAGTCCTTTTCTGTTCATGTCTGCATTATAAATGTCTGTGTGGAGTTGAAGAGAATGGTTAAAATTATCTCCATTGAGCCTAAATGAAGTGCTAGGAAGTGAGAAGTATGGAAAGCTGCATAGGGGAAACAAAAAGGCCAGCTTCAAATTCTGTCAGAGGCTCAGTTAACAGTAATTCACAGAAATTTGGGCTAGGACATAAATCTCAGCATCGGAATCCTAAAGGGTCATGGAATGGTCTGCAGCTAGTCAAGCAGAAGAGGTCAGAAATTAAAATGGTTAGCAGTGAGTAAAAAGAAGCCTTAGGCCCTTAAAGAATTATTTGAAATGGATATTTATGCTCCTTGCAGATGAAGGAAGAGATTTTTCTCTTCTCCATCAAATTAGCTTTGACTGAGTACTGGGAACAAAATATGCTCCTGAATATTCTCACCAGCTTTTGAAAGGTTTTTCTTTTACCTGTGCACCTCCACCAAGCAGAGCATCCTGCAGAAAAGTTTTGCCCACACCCCAAGGATGCTCCCAGAGAGGGGGATTTGCTCGTCTTTGCGTGAGAAGGCTTGTGCCTTTCTCCATCCTAGGGCAGAAAACAGCAAGGAAGGGTTTATCCCACTGAGCAATGGATTTCCCAGAACTCCACTCCTGGGAAGGTTCACAACACCCCACGGCTGACCTGTGACAGATTACCCTGATCCACCTGACACGTGTGCAGAAGGTCCTGTCCCACCCTCAGCAGCCCTGCTGCTGTCCCAGGGAGGAGGGAACCTTCCTGCACATCGCCAAGGAGAGCAACAACCCCGACCTCTAACACTTGGCTTGGGCTCATTCCCTGATGTGCTGCCCAAAGCCCAAACTGTCTGAGCCAAACCCAAATGCCTGCGAAATCTAAGCAATGGAATGAGGGGAAAAAAAATTGTAAAGATATGTTAGATATTTCTGAATAACAAGGATCTGAGGAAATCACAATCTGCTCACCATTATTCCATGAGGAAGAGAAAGAAAGCCGGATCAATTATTAATTTCAAGTCACTCAGGCAGCACTCCATCAGGCTCTTTTATAGGTCAGAAATGTTACAGGGTAAACATGGCGTGGAAACAAATTTCTGCTCTACCCTCAAAAAAGGAGCAATTACGGATGTACCTGGGAAGCCCCACATCCCAGAAGTCTCCACAGTGCACACTCACACCCCTGCACTGCTCAGTCCTGCCCTTGGTATCTGCCAAGGTCTGCACTTCCCCAAATTCTTGGGTCGGCTCCTTCCTCCCTCCCTCCCCTCCACGTACTCATACATTTTTTTGCAATCTGGGATCCTCATTAGAGCATTAAGTCCACCACTTAATCAGAGAGAGATTTTTGGAAGGAACCTGAGCAATTCGGCAGTAAGGACTGTGCTTTCTGCAGATTACTACTCCCCAAATTGCTCTTTACTCCAGTCATTATAAAGTGGATGTAAAGTGTTTGCATCCTATACTTGAATATTAATTAAACCTTTTTTTAATAATACTACATAAAACACCTGTGTCCTTGCATACACCAGAGAAAATTATTGCAATAGGATGAAATAAAATATCGGGGTCCTTCAAACCTTAAACCACCAAAGACCGATCTCCTTCCTCCCACCTGTTTGTATTGTTCAGTTTTTCTGCTCAGAAAATAAATAACCATCTCTGTACAAGCAACTACGGAGTACATAAGAGCATCACAAAGTAATTATGAGTTTATGACATCATCTTAATATTACAAGGGAGAGACTGAAAGACCCAGGAGAAACTCCAGATTTCCCTTTTGGGAAAATGTTAATGGATGCTTACAATCTGTTTTCCTTTGTTTGGATGTTACAACCAATAATACACTTTTATGTCTATAAATAAAGACTAAAGTTGAATAAATCCAACAAGCTCCTGAGCCTGCGGCTCTGAAACTTGATTCACATTCACGGTAAAGATTTATGAGTCACTTGTAGAGAATAAGTTGAAGCTGCAATATTTGGAGTGAAATTATTCAAAAGGGTGATTATTTTGGGAATGATTATGCATGCACACCTGATCAGGGTGTCACCTGGGCCCCCTTGTCCTACATGATGAAATGTGGCAATTTTTCTGCATTTCTCTTTGCTTGCACAAAAGAAGAGCATGTAAGAGCAATCAAGCTGTTTATTTTTACACACACTGGATCATCTTGTGGATATATTTTCCCTTTCACTTAGATCACAGGACGTGTTCTTTAAACTATTCACATGAATATACTAAATTTACTGATGACTGCAAAGCAAAGGAATAAAACTGATTGCTGTTCTTCATGTGTGGGTGTATATATATATACTTTTATATATATGCATGTATGCATGTATATGTGAACCAAAATACTTTTGTATTTGGGATACCAAGTTAAGCACTCAAACTTTGGGAGAAGCAGGCAGCAGTAGCTGTCCCTGCTGCCTGCACAGAGGGAAGAGGGACCTGCTTTTTTTTTGTCTCTCTTACAAGAATTTATCCTTCACCTTCACCCAGTGTGTGCAGCCAACAACTGTGGAGGACCACAAGTACCAGCAGATGAGGATGAGGACCATGAGGATGACAGAAAGTATCCCTGCCTGAGGCCTTTGGCTTGAATCCCTGTCTTGCGATGTGGGTTTTGACATCTAGATCATTGAAGGGGTTTAAATTATTTTGTCCAAATGAAATAAGCTTTGTAAAGTATAAATGGAAAAAAAAAAAGTTGGAAAACACACCCTCGTTCCTAATCTTTCTCTGCTTGGAGAATGAGATCACTCTACAGCCATCTGAAAGATTTTCAGGAGCCTCCTTTTATAAAATTTTTGTGGCAAAGTCTCAGAAACCTCATCGTTAGTCATTTCACTCTCTCCATATTCTTCCTGATAAGATGTTTTTCTCATGTGTAACATATGTTTCTCCCTTTTTAGTCCTAAAAACTTTTTGCTTTGTTCAGGCAACTCGAAATTGATATAAACTTTCTCCTTGATCTCATAGTGATTTGGCCTGAAACAAACTCCCCGAAGGCCTCCAAAACGTGAACAGGTTCAGGTCAAGCTCCAGATTTGGTGCCGGCTGCTTTTCCCTGGAACCGGCTGAGCACTCATTCCGGCGGTTTCTCCCTTCTCTGCCCAGACTCCCAAACCAAAAGGGACATCCGTCCTCCCAGCTCTTGTGTCCTTTCCAGAGAGCTGCTACATAGGACCAAATTTAGAAACTTTATAACTGCACTCTCAAAACCCGGGTGAGGAGGGAGCCAGGCAGGTAATTGCCCTTTTCCAGATGTCTCCTGTTTCAAAAAGGCAGGCTGTGCTCTGCAGGTACGTGGGTAGCCCTGCCAAGCACCTCTGGAAGTTCAGCCCACTCTTTTCTTTTGCATAAAAGATCCTCCCACTCTTTCCATTACATCCTCACCCCTTTCTTTATTACTACTAATCCAGTCTGAACTTATTCTTGCACGGAAAAGAACGAATCCAAATCCAACTGCAACTGCCTCTAACCCAGAGTTTGTCTGCAATAAGAACACAAATGCAGGTGTAAATTCTGCAGAAGACACCTCTCTTTGTCACTGTCCTGGACTGGAATGGGTCCCAGCCCCAGGATCAGTCATGGCCAAGTCTTCTCTGCTCAGCAGTGACTGCAGAGCTCCAAGGCTCCAAGACTACCTGTGATGTGCAGATGACTGCACTGTTCAAGTCATTGTTCCTTCATTTCAAAAGACATTTCAAGGAACCAAAAATACTTGCAATTTCAGGTAAAGTTCATTAAGCAACTCAGGAAACAGCTTTGAAACGTTCAGAAAACTCCAAAGTGTTTCTTGAAAACACTTTGAAGAAGCAGTGATTTAACTTTGCGTTTTGAAATAATCTTTTGTATTTAGAAATTTGACTGTGTTAAATAATAAAAGAAGATTTATAAATGAAACCAAAACTTCTCATTCAGATGAATACAAATCTTTCTTCCTGTTTGAGAAAACAGAGGTTTGGGTGTGGCTTTTGCCTCAATGATTATTCTAAGCCTGATTTTTTTTTCCCCCAGTTTGGCCAGTGAGAGCAAACCCTTGTGCTCTTTGCTGGGCACAGTGGCACTTAGTTTTTGTATGAAAATACCTCCACAGTAAGAGCAAAGTGGTCTCTCCTCCTACTCCCAGCACCACCACTTAAGTCTCAAGTTCTTACAGGAAATTAAAGTATATAATCCAACCAAAATCTTCTCCCTGGTCCCGATGCTGCCTCTGTAGCCTACACCCTGATCCTAAGTGGTCCTTCAGCTCTCCCCGTGGCTCTGAGCTGGCTCCTGTTGCTCCTGCACGGCACATCCAGGGAAGCAGGCTCCTTGTGCCCTGCCTTTACGGTGCAGGAATGGATGGACAGTTATAATTTAGCCCCAGGGTGGCATCGTGCAGTAAAGCACACTACAGTAATTATTGGCTTCTGCAGCGTTATTTAGGGGATTGCCATGCCAGGGTTATTTTATAACATCGTTACAGATTAATGGTGATACTGCTGCCTTCAGTGGGCAGACTTTGCTCTGGGTTCAGACCCATGGCAGCCCGCACTGTTCAGGAGACCCGCGCAATAAAAATAAAAGAATCATTTCTAGTAAGTTCTGACTCTGATTAAAAAACAATCTTTATGAAATAGATGCTAATAAAATTGCTTTCCTAATTACCCAGAGCTAGTTCATTTCCCAGCAAATATAATAAAACAGAGTTACTTGGCTCTGATTCACAAAACCTGAACCCAAGCTCATTATTAAGGCATTTAGCAGTGAAAAAGCATGTGTGCATAAGATGCTGTCCCGTCAAGCAGAATGCAAGAAATCTTTTGAAGTTAGACCTTTGAAGTCTCAAGTTATTGCTGCTTTTTTTTTTTCTTAACGCAGGTATTTCAACAAGAGGAAATCTCTCTGTGTTATTTACACAGATGGAACAGGGCACCCTATTATACCACTGTATTCAGCGGAGATTTCAGATAGAAGCAGAAAGTCTTAATTTGAAGAAATATTTAGAGCTGGTACATAGCACTTCTTAATCTGTGGAACCATTACAAGGCTGCAAGACTTTTACACAATAGAATAGACCAGCCAATGTCCCAGGGCTATTATTGCTATGACTTGTAACACGCTGAAATCTCTTTCATCTGCCTAACCTGGGATTTTGATGATTGTAAATGCATGAGTATGTTTCAGTTTAGGGGGTTATGTTTATGTTTTATTTATTTTTGTTTATGTTTCTGCTCTCTTCAAAACTTCCTCCAATTTCTGGATGCACAAAGGTTCTACCCAGCTCTCCAGCATTCCCTCTGCCAGAAGTCCCCTCGACACCGAGGGAGTCTGACTCCCATGGCGACTGCATGCCGCTCTTTTTACGCATCAAAGAATTGGGACAGGACAGAATGGGACAGCAGCTTCCTCACTGCAGGAAGCACGTGGAAGAGAGACTGCTGACACACACAAGCAGCACTGGTGGTGGTGCAGACACGGGATCAGAGTTCCCAAATCACACAGAGGCTGGGGTCTCTTGTGCACAAATCCATCCCACCACCTTGCACTCCAAGGCAATGTTGCCTGTATTTGAGTTCACCTTTTTTACCCATTTCTAAATACCTGTTTTCTTTTCCTCACAAAATATGCATGACACAGCCAGCTAGGGCAGGTATGCTCCAGGTCAAACCTGGATAAAATCTAATACTAATGAAAGTGTTTTGAAAGTAGGAAGAGACTTTATGAAATTCCCGGGTTGCTTTTCTGCTTCATGGCAGAAACCATGACATCCAAACCCTTCCCAGCAGCTTTCCATGAAGGCACTTTTGTATCTCCCACTTTAAGAGAGCTGGATAAGGTGGTCCATGCAGCTGAGGGATACCCAGCAGCCCACAGTCTCATCCCACCTGATCCCTCTCTGCCTTGGTTTCCTCACAACAAAGCGGAAATACTTCCCTCCTGTGCAAGCCAGCTGGGAGGCTCAGAAAGCAAACATACATAACTCTGATAGGCAGTACTCCTCCAGAATGAAAAATGCTCGGGGAAGGACTTCCACAAGGAAATGACAGGACCACAGGGATGTCAGCAGGAGCAGAGCTGACCCAGCCTGAGGGTTGGCTGCTCCTGCCATGCACAGCACATGGTGCAGTGTTATGCTGGAGCCAGGGATGGGCCACCTTCATCCCTCCTGCACTTGGAGGATGACTTTGCACCCTCCAGGCTTTGACAGTGGCAACTCAGAGAAATGCATCCTAAAGGTACCACAAAATATTTGGGATTTTCACAGGTAGTGGAGCACTCGCTCCCTCTCCAGCAGGAGCACTGAGGAGGAGCCTGTGTCTGGGGAGATGAACCTTTCAGTCCAACTGCCCATCCTGGCTGTTGGACTCATTCCCTCGGGGAAGAGGAAGCAGACCAAAATTATTTTACATAGACCAGAGCAACCCTGAATCCACTCAACACTCCTCTACAGCCACAACTGCATAAAATTAGCCATCCTAAAGATGCTCATATGCCATAAAACTAACAAATTAACATTCTTCTGGCTTCTTTCAGATTTTCACACTCTTCAGCCATAAAACAAAAAATCCTTTTGGAAAGAGCTCTCAGCCTATGGAAAGGAAGTCCCACTGCTGAGCTGAACTGCTTCTCCTTGAAAGCAGTGCGTCTCCACACCCTGGGAAGTGACTGCTAGACCAGAGCTTTCATCAGCTAATCTCCTGGTGGTGCATGAGCCACAAAATAATCCAGCTCCCTCTCCATGGCTCTACAGGTTCCACTAAGCTAGCCAGGGGGAAAAAAAGCACTAAAAACTTCTTTCAGTCAGTGGATTAAGCAGCTATGAGTCAGAATTCACATTGGAGATGATATGTGAAGTGAGAATGTGCCATTTTTACATCGTCTCTTTCTTAACCTTAACCACCCCAGGGCTCAGCTCAAACACCCCCCGTCCCTCCCACCTTTCCAGGGCCAGCTGCCATAATTCCACCCAGGAGGATGCGCCACGGAGAAAGTTTCTGTAGCTCAACTTCAGATTGCTTTGGGTTTTTTTGTGGTGATAAGTTAGATCCTTAACATTATCTTAATGCACTCTTTATGGTTTAATTTCCCCTTTTGTGGTGCTGTTTTCCTCAATAAGACTCTTAAATTGAAATCAGATTTCCTCTGAAGGAGCCAGCCTGATTTTCTTCGAAAGCCCAGTACAATACAGTCATTCCGCTGAGACTGACAATTTTATTATGGTTGCATTTCCTTTTTGCCTACAAAATGTTTGTTTTATAAATAGGCCTTTTTAATTTAATGTAATTTTTTTTTTGTACAACAGCAGAAACAGTCAAAAAACACACAATGCAGCTACAAAATTTTGGTTTTGTTATACACGCCTTCCTTAATTTACTCTCCATTGGCTGGGGAGAGGAAATCAACTCTTTACCCAAGGCAAAATATATGTAAAATTTCAATCTGAAGTAAAGCTCAGCTCTCCTGTATTCAAGTTATACAGCTCTGAAGATGTGGTCTTGTAATTAAAAGTGGGGGGGGTGGGGAGGCGGAAACAACTACAAACAAAAAATACAATGCATTTTAATGAATGAGACAACTACAAGCAGAAACATGACGAGGACTGTGGAAAATAATCAACCAACAATTGCTTTGGCAATTTTTACATCACTCAGGATTTAGCAAGGAGGGGTTTGTCATGCTTGATTTTAGGCCAGATGCTGGTCCCACATGTCTGGATCTAGTGCCTTCATAAACCAGGGAGGAAAGGGCAGGGAGGAGAGGGAAAGGTTTATACCCTGGGTCCAGCCCAAAAGAGCCTTGGGATGCAGCTGAGTGTGTCCTTGGCCTCTGGGGCTAAAAGTGCTGGTTAAATCAGGAGCTTTCGGGATCTGCAGCATGGACCACACCTCCACCAGAATTTTTATTTCCCCTACATCTCTAAACAACTGAATGGCACATCCACCCCAACAGCTCTCAAACAAAAAATAAAAAAAATTTTCCTGGTACACAGAGCTAGATTACATTTTACATTTTTGTAGTTGTCAGTGACTGGTCTGAACTGCTCCGCAACGGTTTAAATTCCAGTAACAGGTTTCATATGGTCGCTATAACATCTCAGTGTATTAATTAGTTTTCAAGACCCCCAAGCAATAAAAATGTAGCCATTCAAGGTCACAGTTTGACTTATTTACAATTGATGTATAACTTGGCAAACTCTGCATTCAGCTACTTCGTACAATAGAAAATATATTGTCATTCAGGTTAACAAAAGACTCTTTTCTTTGCCACCTCACTACAATGGCCCTGCAAATGAACATCGCCTGAATAAAATCCTAACCACATTTTCACTCTCATTAACCACAGTAGGGTATCACACAATTTGCCTGGCTCCTACTTAGACCACTGTGCACCATTTTACTAGCAGCAGTTTGATGGGTTTTATGGCAGGTGATATATGGAGTGGGAGTTTCGGGAGTCGTAAACAGAAGCCACAGTGTATCACAATGTGGTTTAGGGATATAATGACTGTGTTGTAAAGCAAAGGATGACAATACTGCACTAGGCTTGAGGTAGTGAACCAATAGACCAAACAGCTCAACATAATTCAAGCTACAAACAGAGCATCCTAGGTGTGTGCTGGCCTTCCTATATCTTTCATTAATTACCCCTGATGAATTTGAATAAGAACTACTAAAACTGAAATAAATCTGCAGCCAAGAGAAAAATTATAGAGTTTCTCCTTGTATTTCTTGGAAGAAGTTGCTCTCCCCCAGTGCATACACAGACCCCATATTACCAGTCCTTAACCAGCCTTTTGTATCTCCAGCTAGACAGTCCCCTTGGCCGCTGGGGCTGCCACTGCTCATTAACACACCAGAACAAATACTGGCTTGGGACCTCCTGCTCACGTGCAGGGGGGCAGGTGCTGCTCTCAGCTATGTCTGCAAAAGCTGGGCACAACCTCCCACCACCTCCCCCCGCAAATATTTTGTTCATTTTTATTCCTGCCCTCAAGCCAGACAATGTCCTTTTTCTGTGGGGCACTACGGCCTTCATCCAGCCCTACAGATACTCTTCATTCCCACATGGGTTGGGCGATTTTTGAGGGTGAGCCATTTGCCACTAGTTTGATCCCACTGTGAGGTATTTAGATCGGGATTTCTGCAGCAATGCTAAAAGTGCTGGAGTGGTCAATCCCTGCAATTCCTGCAAAGGTGGGGTGCTGGGTTTTTTGGTTGTTTTTTCTTTTTTGTTATTGATATTGGCTAATTATGGCACAGAATAAGAAAATTGGCTGCCTGGTTCCCAAGGCTGTGTCATTAGCCACGTTGTGATAGATTGGTGTCAGTGACAGAGCTCTCTCCCAGCATTCTAAACCTGTTCAGCCGCATTTAAGCTAAATAATAATACTTAGCACATATAGCGCTTTGCATATTCAAAGCCCTGTACAAACATCAATTAATTAATCCTCATAACATCCCTGTGAGGTAGGTAAGTATTATCTCAGTTTTACAGATGGCGAAACAGACACAGAGAGGTTAAGTAAAATGAAAAATTAAGGTGGAGGTGTGCTGGTTAATTTGGAATTGCACTTTGTGCTGTTTGAAAAATTAGAAGGTGCTGTACCAGATCTCCATTATTCTGCCAGAGAAAGCAACATTTTGATGTGCTGACTCCCCTGGTAGGAGCCGTCGCCTCAGTCAAGCACCTTGCAGCTGAACCTTCATGTTTTCTGGCTGGGGAGCACGCATACAAAAAAATCCCCCCAAATTTACCCCTCTCTTACAGTAAAATAGAGGTAGATGTAGCTCCTGCTTCCAAGCATCATCGAAACCTTTCAGAGAAAATTTTGAGATAAAGAACTTACTTTGGTAAAACTACAAAGAAGGAACTAAGGAATGACCAGCTTAGAGGCCCAGCAATGACAATAAAAGCTCCAGCTAATTGTCCTTTTCCCTGTATTGTCCAGCCACAAACCAGCACCAGGGAGAAGCAGACCTCTTCACATCACACAGAAAGTTTCCAACCCAAATAACCCCAGTGAATATGCCTTACCTCTGAAAAGAAAAAAATACCAAGTCCAAAACACACATCAGCTCAAGGGAATCACCCAGAATCGTTAAAGAAATAACTGGGAGTTTACATTTGTTTTCCTGTAGCTTAAGCGCTTTCAGTATTCAAAGGAAGAACGATCAATGAGAGCCAAGTCCAACATTTTACTACCCAAACCTGTGTGCTACTGCCTGCTGCTGTGTACCTGCCCTGTTATCCTACGCTTGTAATTTTAACAAAGACCTCTCCCTATCCATTTGCTATCCAACATTCCCTCAACGCACGGACTCTATGTGAAGTAGGAAAAGCGTAAAATCGACATTAAGTGGATTTGGGGGCAGGGGGAGATGGAGTAGGTGTTTGCTCCATCTACCCTGTGCATTAACCTGCACGAGCAGCAAAGAGGGAACAATTGCCAGGATGGCAGCTGCGCAGAAAAGAAACCAGAGGATCGGGGGCTGCGGATCACAAGCTGAACGTTCGGCGACAATGGTGTGCAGCTGAGAAAAAGGCAAATGCCACACTGCGATGTTTAAACAGAAGTAGAGTCTGCAAGACTCGTAAAGCAAAGCTTGCACTTTGCTGAGTGCCAGGGAGGCCTCACCCGGGGCATTGTGTTCTCCTGCAGGCACCGCGCTTCTCCAAAGGCATGGCCCAATTGGAGAGAGTTCAGAGGAGCGGGGGGAGAACAATCAGAGGTCTAAAAACCATGACTTGTGAGGAAAGATTGAACACAGTGGGGTTGTTTGCTCTAAAGAGGAGACTGAGGGGAGACATGATAACAGTCTTCAAGTGTATAAAAGGCTGCAGCAAAGAGGAAGGGAACAATCTGTTTTCCATGACCAAAAGGACAAGAAAAAGCTGCCAGCTAAGAAGACTTGAGTCAAATATTAGGAAAAGTCTTTCCAACAGCAAGAACAGTGATGCTCTAGAAGAGACTGGCAAGAACCATGTGGAATTTTCTTGGTGGAGGTGCAGGAAATGTTGCCTTAGCATGGAGGGATATGCACAATGACCTTCCTCAAACCCCTTCCAGCTTGATGTCCTGTGTCAGAAAGAAGAGGTGCTTAAAGAGAGCCAATTCTGCTGCCATGGTGACCAGTGAGCCCAGTCAGCCCACGGCTCAGCCAGACTCTGGTTCAGCCAGGCCATGACCACTTTAGTTATTATTGGAGCAATTTGGAAAGAGCTGTGCTGATGTTTCAGCTAGGTAACATCATTGGTTGTGTGACACTCCCATAACCGACTCTACATCCTTCCTCCTAACCTTGTACTCTTGTGATCACTCAATGCCAGAGTTGGGGGATTTTAGTAGCCAGCATGGCCTCAGGAAGGTTCAACTTGCAGCCAGGAGTGAGGCTGTCAGGGAGACCTGAAGGATGGTAAGTGAGGTTACAGATGGCCTTTCCCACCCAAGCAGCTCCAGAAACCTGCAGCCAGGCAGTAGAGCATATCTCATGGATAAAAATGGATAAAAATATTTGCTCTTTTCAATATCTTCCTCTTCCCTCAGCTTCCCTCAGTAGTTCCTTTGGTTACATCTTTCCTTCCCCCTGTTGGCTTCTTCTCACAATCCCTTTTAAACAAAACGTATGTCCAGTGCACTTGGAGTCACAGTTGCAAACATGGAATCTTGAACTGGGAACAAAACAGGAGAAAGGAATCTGCCAACCCTGGCATTTGTGGGATGCTTTATCTGCCTTATATTTAATGTGCCGCTCTGAACATCCCTTCTGACACAAAAAGGCGATTTGTCTGAAATCGTTTGGAGGTTGCTCATCTTTGGTGCCTGCAGACTGCTGCCTTTTGGAAGCAGTAGCTAAGAGAACCAAAAATGTAAAGGAACTCCCCTCTCTGCTGGCTACGATCACTTGCAGGGCAACCACATCACTGGAAAACTTCTAAGATCATCCCAGCTGAAGAGCTATCATTAAAACTATGATTCACTTAAAAATATGAAGGCAGATTTCTTCTACGGTTTTCAGTGCTTATAATGAAAAAAAAAATAAGCAATGCAAACACTAAGCTCTCTTTCTGCATAAATGTTTTATGGTTCTGACTAAAACAACCCATTCCGTGCACTATCTGAAAGAAACATTTGGCAGCTTCTCCTAAAGCTCTTCCTTTTTCAGCATTATTCTGGGCATGTTGCACCTCTCGTCCTCTTGGAACAGCCCTGTTGGCTCTTGCATGTGATATAAGATTCTCCCTTCTTTTCAGATGCCTGCAATTTTAGAAGATTGTAATTGTTCAAGATAAGATGTCCTTTACCCTGGTTTGAACAAAAGGCCAGTTGTTGGAGTCTTCCAACAAGAACAGGGATCCTGCTCCTGAAAACCTGTCTCTCTATATCCTACACAGCACCTTCAAATCCTGCTGCGTGGAGCCCACATCTTGGAAGATGGGAGGCAAGATTTTCTCCAGGTGTTTTTACCCACAGGCAAGCTGAGATAGTCCAGGAGATGGGAGTAGTACAAGGGTGCCCTTCCCTCCTGTCTCCTGTAGAAATACTACACAGCCTGCCCTCTGATTTAAATGAACAAAAAAATGAACAGGAGTTAATTAATTTGCTGCAATATTGATATGACAAAATGAAAGCAGCATGTGAACGACAAAGGGAAACTCGCTGTCATTCACCAGCTAAACAAGGGACTGAGTAGTTAATAAAGGCTTATACTGTAAACCCTTGTATTTCCCTGATGTTAGACAACCTGCATAACAGACAAAGACAGCACTCGATGGTGATATTTCCAACAAACCAATTTAGGGGTGATAAAAAAGAGCAGTAAAACTCCTATGTAGCAAAAATTAATGCAAGAGTCAAAAAACCCCACAAACCTCTGAGAGTAACTACAGCTAGATACCAGGTACACACACAATAAGCCACAGCCTGCAGGTAAAGACCATTTCTTTGAAGCTTTTAGTTCAAAAGACCTGAGTTCAGGTAAGCAGAAAAATATTCAAACCAAACCTCAGCTACTCTGCTTTGTCTCTATCTAATATTAATCTGGTCAGCCCAACTTCATATTGTTAATTTTATTTCTTGCATGTGTAGTGTTCCTATCCTATGACTGGATCTTGACACAGCCATCACAAAAACTAGAATTATTTCATAATAGCACCAGGGAAACACAGTTATTGCTGAATTAACTCACACCCATGAAATGTAACACCTTTTAACAGAAGAAATGCTGTAATTGTGACTGAATTCATTATGGGGGGAAAAACCCCCAACAAATTCTGAAGTGAAATAAAGGGTTGCCACAGTTTTGCCCCACCTCATTTCTGTGACAGGGCAGAGAAACAGCCTCTCCATGGGATTTGTTCCTTGGCTGACAGGAGCTAAAACAGACACAGTATTTATGGTCACAGGCAATGGTCTAACCAGGACACTGGAGGAAGCAGCTGAAATCTTCTGGTGACCCGACCTTGCCCCTGGGAGGAGTGGCTTTACCTGCCTTGAGCTGACCAAGGATTTTGGGCCACATATGGCTTTTTTCTGCTCATAGAGAAATGAGAGAGTAAACGAAAAGGGACAGATAGAGGTGATAGAGCTTTTTGGGGCTCCAAGCCAAATGCAAACCTCTCTACAAACATATAAACCAGCAGAGCAGTTTACACCCACATGAGAATGATGTGCTTTACTGAGCACTTAAAAAAAAAAAGTGGGATGCAATATTGCAGCTGTTTTCAAACCTAGCAGGTATGTTTAGCTTAAAACACAAATTCCCACTCATCACACACATGAAGGCAGAAGAAAAGAAGAATTCTCTTTATCCTGTGGCTTGTGGTGGCCTGTGCTAGACAGGAGCAAAGACAAGAGGCCAGTCATGGTTTCTCCAAGCTCTGCAACTGAGGGACACTTGGGAGCACAGAGTTCAGAAGTTCTTGCGGTGCTGGAGAGATCAAATGCATCTCATCAGAAACCGGCCTCTCATTCCCCAGGCAGCTTGGTCATGTTCCCATTAGGGCACTTATTTTTCATTATTTCTTCAACTCCCATATCATATCCTGCTTGTTTTAATTTCTTTCTGCAGACATTTTTACAGCACCTTATGCAACCACTTCCTGCAAGAAGGGCCTTTGCCTTTCTTCACAAAAGGGAAATTGCCTGGGATTCCACAATTGGATATCACCAATAAACATGGCTGGGAAGAAGAGAAGCCTGCAAGGCACTCTCAAGCCAGTAGTAGGGTCCAGGCAATGCCTACAGCCAAGCACTCAGCCCTGCAAAGTGCTGAGCCCTGATTCAGCACCTCCTGAAAACAGGGACAAAATTGTCATCAGCTTGGGCAGGGGTGAAATCTCAGCCATCCAAAATGCACTGACTCATTCATAATGTGCTCTGATAATGACCATTAAGAAAAGGAGAGCAATATTTTGAATCTAACACAAAACCACAAATGGACTGTTACATCACGACTCTCATGCAGCACTAGCTACAAACGGATACTCAGTTCCTCACACACAGTGACAGGGATCCATGAATATTGTCACACTGTCCCCTTGCCATTTGAGGACCCTCTCTTTACATTTGGCACCCATCTATTATTAACATTGATTATGGTTTCGTGTACACTCCATATGAGGAAATCTCCTTCATGGAAAGCATTATTTGCTATACCACCCCCCAAAAAAAATGGAAGAATCCTGGGTAGTTATGTATGGTATCCAGTTCTAAAATTCACTCTGAACAGAAAGATGATGCCTTTGCCACTTTTTGACACGGACCTGAACTTGGTATTCTGAACAGGACTATGCAGAATTGAATTACATTTCATCTCCTTCAGCAATCCATCTTTTCCATTTCTGTTCATTTGCTGTAGCTGCAGAAGTATTGAGTGCTGCAAGATATACTTAGTTTTCCAAACCATGCAAGTCATTATGAATGGCCTTGTGTCCAGGTAAAGGTTAAGGAGGTCCTTTGTTGTTCTAGTTTAACTTGTCCCTGACACTGCAGCCTAATCATTCCACATAATAACAGTCCTGATACACAGGCCTGAGTCAAAGTCACAAGTCAATAAATCCATTCCTTCCTCCCTTTCAGGCAAAGTGTTGAATAGCACTGAGTGTGCAGTGTCACAAAACCCTGCAGTCTATCACATCAAGGTCGTCTGGTATACAGTGTGAAAAACTTTCTTTCTTTAAGTGCCTCACACATTCAGGAGGAGAGGATGTGTTGTACGGACTAACGAGTACGCTCTGGATCGTTTGGAGGAGATTAAAATAGAGGCCTGACATCAGAATAGTTTCAGTTACACTTGCTTAATCTTCTGGCTGTTGTTGCTCTGAATTTGTAGGGCCCGGGGGAGGCTGAGCCACTCGCAAGGAGCCCAGCCCATCTCCCTTTTCTATCCAGACTCCTTGGATGTGCAAAGACAAGTCATAGCTGAAGGCTGGTAGATTTTATTTGCTGAGGTTCACTGTGCATTTGAAGTCTATTCTAATGGTCTAATTCTGGTAATGTGAATTGTTTGCCCCTGAGAAAAGCGACACAGCACCACGTACTGAATCATCTCTCCACCTTTCGTTAAAAAAGCCAAACCCCAAAACCAAAACAACCACCCAAACCCTTAGGTGGTGGTTCTCTGGAAGAACACAAGTCTGAGTTACAGTTTGTTTACTTTGTTAAGGGACTTATACCTCTTCCAGGTTCATAAATTCTTGTGGTGGACTAGGAGAGTGAGTGTAAATTAACTTGAATAATAGGACTATGTGCACTTTCCAATTGTCTAATGCATTTCCCAAAGAAAAACCAGTCAGAGTTTTCAGCTACCTTTTTTTCTTATTATTCCTTAATTAGTGGGTGCACTTGGTGTATAACAAGCGTGGGCTTTTCAGAAATACCCACATGAAGGTGTCATGCATGTTTCTCCACGCCTCTCTACCTTCTACCTTGTTTCCATTCAACGACCCATTTCCTGTTCCAGAGACTTGTGCTTTTCCATATTATGCACAGGTTTTATGATATTGCCAAATGTCCACTACGGATGTTAGAAATTATTAAACCCATTTTTACATTTGCTCAAAGGAAGGCTCTGAACCCTGGACTCCAGCAGTGAAAGGCTGCTAATGCACTAACTCACAGCTCCGTCCCACTCCCCTTTCATCTATCATTTCAACCTGTTTGCAGTGTCAGGGAAAACTGAGGATACCACATCCCAGTGGATTCAGGGAAGCAAAGGGCTACTGGAAGTCATAGATACCAGGCTTTCTGAACAAAAAACAACGGCTTCTACAGCTTTTCCAGGAGCTAAGGCAGCACTGCCCAGGGAAAACCCACTGTCCTCCGAAGCTGTAGCTCAGCTGAAGTTGTGCTGTTCAGAAAAAGTTATACCAGGCTCCATCCATGAAATAATCGAGATGCTTGAAGCCCAACTAACTCCCACCCAGGACCTTGGCATATATTCACCTGTTTTGGCTATTTATCCAAAGAGCAGGGGAGCAGGAAGGTGCTGTGAGCTCCCATCAGGACCCTTGCCACTGTAGTTTGAGTTGGGATTTACAAGGAAGGCTGCAAAACGCACTTGCTCTGACCTGGAATCCAGAAACCATCTGTGCAAGTAAAACTTTCAGAACAGTTGCAAAAAACGGAGAATAAAAAGTGTGGAATTATAATCTACTAAATGCAATCACCATCTTTTTTAAGTCTCCAGACTGAACTAAGTTGTAATTGTCCTCAACTCACATGTAACTTGTAGGCTGTGGCTCTGAAGGCAAAGATCAAGAGTTTATATCCATACTTATTACAATCAGTCGTAATTATCCCAAAGAAAGCAAAGTAAATCCTTTCCAACAAACACTAGAGCTGAGCTCTCGCGTTATTGAATTGTTATGGATCTGGTATATTATACCTGAGAGAATCCAAGGGGAACACACTCGACTGTCTCTCCTCTCAGCGGAGGAGGTTTGATAGAGCAACAAAATATTGGAGACATTACGGAGTTACCATCCTGCCTCAGAAAGGAAACAGTATAAATGGAGCCAGTGTGGTGCCTGCGAGGCCATTTGTCATGCTCTTGTAACTGGTGTGGTATATACCCCTTATATATTGCATCCTGTTGGATCTGACACTTCTTGCAGTTGCAGAACTCTCAGGATTCAAGCCTCACTTTTTGATTTACACCGGCCTATCTCCATTTTTACAGATTCCTCTGCCATGGTTGGGTGACCGCTCGGGCTGCATGCTTTATAACGGGAAGAACATTTAAAATGCATTTCCTTAAGAGCTTTGAAGCCTCCTACTCTGCATGCAGATTGCAAAAGAGGTACTGCAGGTAGACTGTGAGTTCAGTCGGAGGGAAATGGAGTGGCAAACTAAACGAGGTGTCAGTGTGCCCCCCACTCCTGCTGCCCCAGCACGGATACTCATCTGTGCACTCATTTAATCACAGGCTTTGTTGCTGGCTTTTGGGAAGGTAACATGCTGAAGATCAAAAAGCAAATATTAAGACCACCTATTTTAATGGCTCTGGGGAGAACATCTGGAGAGAGAAGTTTTATGAGTCTGTTGGCTCATGTCCTTTTGAAATGTTTTCAGTGCTAAATGATGTACTTCTCTCACATTTTACTTCCACTGAGACAAGCTGCTCGGTGGCATACTGGGATGCCATGCCACAAATATACTCGTTCTGCTGTCACCCAAATATCACTTCCCAAAAGTGCCTACAACTGACTTCAGAAAATTCATGGAGTTAACTTCTAAAGTGGGAAAGTTTTGCCAACGTCATCTCCTGCTGCTGCTTCTTTCTGTTGCTACCACACTGTGCTTCCCCGTTACTATTAATGCTTCCATGTCCTGATCAGCCTCCAGCTTGAGCAACCTCATTCTGCCCAAATCATCCACTGCCACAGAGTCTGAAGACAACATTCTTATTTCTAGCTCTTCCCTCTGTGCCTTTGAAGCCTTGAGGGGGAAGGATTTCACAGAAGTACAACTAGCACGGATTTTTTGCTATGGGAGTCTGGGTGATGTAAAGATACATTCCCATGGACAGACCATCACCACTCCCAGCCATTATGTCCACAGCCAGACGACAGTGACAGTGGGATGATGATTACTCCTGGAGATGCCTGGTACCTTTGCCAAATACTTGGATCCTCCCTTGTACCTCCTGAATGAGTTCCCTATTGTCCTTCCAGCAGGACCTCGTGGTTGCACTACTCATTCACAGAATTAAGGCTCAGACACAGGGAGTTCACAGCTTGTCAGTTCAGCTACCAACATGCAAAAGCACTCCTATCTTCCCACCCAATGGCAGCATGTGACCAGCAGCAGTGCCAGCTCCAAGGACACTGGCACTCAGTGTCTTGTTTCAGAGCAGTCGTGAAACTCGAAAGCGAATGCCCCGATTTTCCTCACTGGCACAAGGTGGTTTTGGGATGCATCACCTTAACCAGTTTCCTCTCAGAGAAACAGAACCAGAAGTTCTGCCTCAGGTGCACACCAAATTGTTCTAACTGCTAGTACTTGGTGAGAACATTTTGGTAACTTCAGTCTAAAGTCAATCCTGAGCATCACACACATAGAGCCACCTGTTGCAATCCAAATTGCACCCGGTATTTCTTAAAAAGGCATCATCCCTAGAGATTTTCTGTAGTAATTTCTCTCCACTGAGTACACAAGGGAGACCGGGGTGCCAAGGCTCCTAACCCAGGTGGCTTGGTTACATCTCTCAAATTCGGTGAGATCTTGGCACCACTGAAGCCCAAAGGAGCCTCACGGACCGCAGTAGGAGCAGGTTGCAGGCGGTCTGTGCAGCAACCAATGACTCTGTTGTCCCAAAAAGGAACTCCAGAGCCAGCTCCTCTACGTGGCAGCACACAATTCAAACCTCAGGGTCATCAGGGCAACTCTGAGTTTACCTTTTAAAAAGAAACCCTCTAAGTATTTCCTTCAGCAGAATATTTAATCATGAGTGTAAGTTTGTCAAATGCCATCTCTGACCTCCAAGCTTTTATTGATTACCTGCAAGTCCATTGTGTTGCATTACGCTCACTCAGGCTGCAGGGCAGCGAAGTCAAGAATAAGCTAAAAAGTCCGATTTTAAAAATAGATAAGAAATAGTCTCATTCTCAAGTTGACAAACGATGCTACAATTAGCCTTGCAATAGAGGGACAAGAAACACTGAATTATACTCTACAAAGTGCTAGAAAATTTCACCAAAAGAATCTTTGAAATCCTGAAACTCCACACAAAACTGAGGGAGACACCAGCCCTTCCCAAAGGAGTAAACGGTATCTGTGGAGACTAGTAGGTATTACTGCAGTTGCACGCCACTAATGTGTCTCAATTATTTAGACAATATGATTCTGCTACCAGAACCTAAATCCCACCCTCTCCCTAATCAGCTGTAACCCACCGAAGAGAAGGGGAAATGGGAATTGCAACATGGAAATCCTTTCCTAAATTTGTTCATCAAAGAGAGGAGGTTATTTAGTCCTTGCCCCAAACACATCTTCTTTGTGCACAAATCCCTGGTCGCCCCTGGAAGCCCCAGTGGTACAGTGATATACTGGGAAAAAAAATGTAAAACTCAACTGTCCAGTGGCAAAAAGTAAAAGAAAAATTGTATTTTTCAAATTGAATGTGCATGAATTCATTCTGCCTGGTTTTCTCTCTCTGGTTCCAGGAGATAGAATCACCTGGAAAAACTCCCCACACTAATACGCAGAGGGAGTTCTTCCTTCCTCCACAGCTGGTCACACTGCAACATATTTGCACACGCTGGTGATAGCAAGAAGGCAGTAGAGATGGGGGGAAGAATCAACTGGGGCTTCCCAGGGCAGAAAACAGCTTTCTGTAGTGCGTGGGGGGAATAGAGACTGGAGCTGAGAAGTTGGCAGGCACTACCTACGAGGATCCTGAAGGTGAGCAAGGGAAGCCTGAACTCCCATTTTCCCTGCCCTCCCTTTGAATGGAGAGCCTACCTTTATTTATTTTGGCTGAAAGCTGTGCTGACAGACATCAAACAAGTGAAGACTAAACACTCATTCTGTAAGAGCTGCCTCTTCAGCTGGAGTTACAAGAAGAATTTGAGACTTTTCATCTGAATCCTAGTGAAAAGACGTGTGGCACCAACTCTTCTTTGTCAGGCTCTGAGAGATACCTCTCCATGGGACGGGGAACACCAGGAACACCCCTGTGTGCCCAGCAAAGCCTTATGGATTAGGGTTGGATACTTTCAGTGGCAGAACTCACAAAAAAAAGCTGGTGGAAGCCCAAGTCCAGCTTGTGTTTCCTTGCTTGTGGCAGACCTGCAGCAGCCAGCACACGTGTGTGGGGTGATTTGGGAGGAGAGCTGAGCTAAATGCCCCTGAAACAGGAGTTGTTGCACAAGTGAGATCAAGGCTTCGCTCTCCTGGTTATTAGCCGAACACAGGAATAAGGAGAGAAAGCAAGGAGAGCTCTGCTGTACGGGAGAAGGAGCTGTGGCCCAGGCTGCAATAAAAGAACCTCTCAAGGTCACAGCACAATCCCGTGCCAAAAGCAGAAGAGAAGCCCCAGGCCTGGTGCACGGCCACAGCAGAGCCCCAGGCTGAGGCAGCTGCACCACAGCTCCTAATAAACCATGCTCTGACGCCGCTTCACTCTTCTTTCTGCCAGCCCCTCATTTTAAACTTTTTAAACCCAACACTCTGATTTAGCAAAAGCTGGACACTTTTTCCCCCCCTCTTTTATTATAAAAGAAAAAAAAAAAAAAGAAGAAGAAATGAGGTTCTTGTTAAAGGGAATGGAAGTGATACAGCTGTGGCTGTGATTAACGTAGTTCAGGGTTGAACTGAATATTGCTTCTTCCCTGCAGTATTTTTAATTACACTCCTGATTTTATATTTGGAGACCATCATAGACCTGTTCTGGTAAATTGTCAAGCAACCACAAGTCAAATATGTGTTAAATATGAGAATATACTGCCATTTTTATCTGATTTGTGGTTCATTCACACTATGTTATCTACTTTTAATTAAATACCATAAAATACACATGGTCAGCAGTTTGACTTTTCATTTCCTTACAATGTCAGTAATTCAGCTTGATTGTTGCCACCTACCATAGAATTGCATTTTAAAGATGTTACCCCTGCACGGTGCAGATTCAATATCAGAACAATTTAAACTAGTTGCTAAAAATAACTACCACCTACTTAGGAGCAGCTCTGCCTTTCACAGTCACATGCAGATTCATGACTCTTTGCCTGCCTGGCGAGGACGGGCAGCCTTGGGAGGCATTGCAGTGGCCTTGATTTTAGGGGTGGGGGGGTCGGGTTTTGGGTTTGTATGAAATGCTTGTGTCATCTCCGTGTTGATTGATAGCCCACCTTGTTCATTAAAGATATGGCTTGGATTTTGCTAGATTACCCCAGGCATTGGAAATAAGAGCCTTCCTACTGGAGGCATGTTATGCATGGACTTAAAGTTCACCACTTCATTAATAACACTCCTCAGCTGGACATTTTACATGCCTCTCTGATATATGACTGTTTAGGTGCATTTTTTTTTCCCCTTCCTAATACTCCTTTAAAGGGGAATGAGTATTTTTTTTAAGAATTATTTAATTCTTTTACTTCTAGGTTATACTGCTGCACTGCTGAAATTGCCAGATCTCATTACCCTGGCTTGATTTCTTTAAGAGTAGCTGGACAATTTGCTTTGACCACTGAAAACAATTCATTAAAACTAGCAGTGGCTGAGCATCTCTAAGAATGACAGAGTGAACACAAGAGCAGCAGCATCGTGTCAGACCAAGGCAAATCCAGTGACTCGTCTCCAACAGTCACAAACAGCAGATACACAGAGAAGAGAACAGAACCAGCCCATACAATCCTACATCCCTAAACATCCTCCCAGTCTCCAACAATCTGCAGCACACAGATTTTTCTGAACCGGAGAGTTTTTGCATAAAGCAGCCCTTAGTAAATTTTTGTCACATGAATCTGAGCAGCCACTCTTTAAACACCTGAAAATTTGCAGCATCCACAACATCCTGCAGAAAGGAATTCCTTGTGTGTGCTACGTGTGCTATGAAGCAGCAACACTTTGTTTGCCCCGAAGCCTTACTCAACAGCTTTATTTGATGTTCCTTTACTTTGTGCGAGAAGAAACAATGAACCATCTTTCCCTGCTCTTCATCTCGATGTTCGTAGTTATCATTTTACAGCCCCCTGTCATATCCCCTCATCTCTTTTCCCAGCTAAAGAATCCTAGACTATTTTACGATTCTTCATACAAAGCCATTCTCTGACTCTAATCACTCATTTTCCATGCCTTTTCCACTCCTGCTGTGTCTGAAGTGTTGGAACTGAACCAAGTATTCAAGATGTAGGCAAAGCATGGATGTCTAAAGTGCTGAAGAGTGTCTCCTCTTTTGTGTCTCCTCTTTTGTTTTGTATTACTTTACTAATAGCTCCTAACAGTAAGTCAGCCTTTTTTAAAATAAATACTAAGCACTGAGGTGATGCTTTCAAAGCCCAGTGTTACAACCACATCTTTTTTCCCAAGTGATGGTATTCAATTCCATGCTCATCACCATCAATGCAATGCTGCGACTTTCACCCCACCTCTCTCACATCCACGCTGAATTTCATCTCCCACTCTACTGCTCAGGGACACGGTATGAAAAGGCACTTCCTCGCTTCTTTGCAGTCAGCCCTTGCCTTTATTATCTTGAATAAGTTGGCATTCACCTCCAAACTTGCCATCTTACTGCTCACCCTGGTTTTCTAGCACATTTATGAAAACATGGGCTGTAGCACAGACCTCTGCAAGGTTCGGCTGTGGAAATGACCTCTCTATTCCTCCCTGTTGTTTCCCATCTTTTCAACAATTATTCATCCATGCAAGAAACTTATGGAGGTTATTTCCTGTAAGACCCTTGGGTGAAGCACTTTTTCAAATGCCTGTGTGAATTCCCTGAGGACCATATCACCCAGATCTCTTTGTTCATTTGCCTGGGGACTCCTTCAAAGGGTTCCTGAAGATTTGTGAGCCTTGTCCTCCCTTTTCATTCTTGAACACAGAACTTCTACATTTTGAAGGATGCCTTCTTGCTTTCTAATAATCTGTTTTACCCTATGATTTGTCATGTCAGCTCCCCTTTGGTCTTTCTGAAGTAATTTGAAGAAAAACAGGTGATGAACATTCCCTCAGAAGTGCTTAAGGGATAGCACTGAGATATTTGTAAGCTATCAACAACTGACTTACAGAAAATACATGGGGGAGGGGGAATATTTTATGCTCCACCAGTGAAAGATCTAATCAGCAGACTAATTCCCAGGTGTCAGAAGCCCCACACCACCTCCCTTGGCCAACATCACAAAGCACGTGGTTGAGTTTCCCACACACAGGCAGATTTGGCTTCTGGAATATGTTAACGTGACTGATTGCTTCTGGCAGAATTCAGAGGAGCCCTAATCTGAAGCAGCAGCTATGGGCAGACCAAGGAGGAAAGCCCCAAGCCCCCCATGTCTGCTGCACACAGCTTGGGCAGGTCACACCCAAGGCTTCCAGACCTTTGGCTTCTCCCTCTGTCTGCCATCAGCAGTGCGAAGAGGCGTCAGCTGGACTTCTGCACCCACTTCTGAGTGCCAAAAGTCAAAGAGGACATCTCACAGCTAAAACTCACATGGGGGAAGCATGCTCAGGAGTCCCCATGTGGGTTTTCTGAAGAAACAGGGGTGTTGATCCTCAAAAAGAGAAAGTGAGAGGCAGGAAAAGAATATCCAAGGGTACAGAATACTCCTTCCAAGAGGAAGGGAACTGCTTTGTTCTCTCTGCTCATAGTGGACAGGACAAGAAATCATGGACAGAAAGGGAAAATCTGCTGAGTGCTAGGACATTCTTTTAAGAGTAAAAATAGTGGCTGGAGATTTTTAAGAGTCGATTAGAGAACCATCTGTTGGAAATTAAATAGATATAACAGGTCTTGTTTGGATCAGCTGATCTCTTGATATCCCTTCCAGTCTAGGATTTGTATTCCAAATCCAATTAATTTATATAGCCTTTGAATCAAACCCTTACAAAACAATTACTGTCAATACATACACATTAAAAAAAAAGAGGGAAAAACCCCTATTCTTAATTCAGTATATTTCACTAAAGATACAAAATAAAGAGTTTTCAGTGAAGGAGAGCAAGCCAAGGAGTTGGAATTGTGTTACAAGGGAGAAATTTAAAGCAAGTTCATAATCTATGAAGAAGCATCTTCTGTGTCTGAATAGTCGTATGATCTGAACAGGAGCCTTGTTTAGCTTTAAGAAAAGGGCAGATGGGGGAAAAACTCTTTCAAAAACATAAAAGAAGAAGAGGGTAATCTCGCTTTGATTTTTAGATTATTGTGGAATATGTACAAAACCCAGAAACAGATTATCTGAGAAAAACCGACCTTTCTCCACATAACTGGTTAGAATGCTCTTCTCCCATTTTGAATGAAGCAGAAGCCCTTGTTCCATGACGAAAAAACAAACAAGCAGATTAAAAAATGTCACGTTAGCTAACCCCCCTGTAGCTTCATGAGCCTGGAAGGCCTCATCTGTAGTACCTGGAGGTGACATTTCCCAAATACTCATTTATGATTACAAATCATTTTCTCCAAGGGGAAAAAAATTAAAATTTCTCAAAAGAAAAATTAAAAAAAAAAAAATAAAAATAGGCAGTCCTAAAAGATTGTGACAAGTCAGCCTAGCTTGTCTGGTATGTAACTCTACCCAGCATCTCTTCTGTAAATAATTGAAGCCAGATCTCTCTCTAAATAAGAACAGTGAAAAAAGAGGGTTTCACTGCATTTGGTGGCTATTGCAACAGATTGTGCTGTGGGGTGATATTAGAGGATAAGACGCAGCAGTTTGGAATTGGTGGTGAGAACCTCAGTGCTGCACAATGCACCGTGAGGTGTTTCCTCCTCCCCACAGAGCTCACACTTTCCTGACAGCACAGGAGGCACCTGGGGGCTGAGATTCTCTCAAACTTCATCAGGACAGTAAAGGAAAATGCTTTGGAATATTAAAAGGATGAAAACTAAGGGAAGACAAACAAGGTAAAGACAATGAGAATGTGCTAGTTGAGAACACAAGTGTCAGTAAGGAAAGCATCCTGGAAATACGACAGAGGTCTAAAAGCTAGGACAGTTTAGCTATAATTTTCAGTCTTGCAGTGATTTTAAAAAGGTTTTCTGACTCTCAGGCTTTTTGTTTCTAACCTAGGAATAACAAATTTTTACATATCTAGTAAATTTCATGAAGTTTGTTTAATCAACATGAGCAAAATACTTTCTTAAGAGATGCCATGGAAGGTCAAACTAATGTCAAGTCATGGCAAATCTGTATTTGAAAAAGGACTTTTGCTATAGGTATTCCTATTTACTGAAAACACCACTAATTAGGTTTGTCATGAGCTGAAAAGAAAATATGTTTGTAAAAGGATTACAAAGGAGATCATGAGGTAATCCCAAGATGCTAACAGTGAGTTTGACATTCAGGACCAAACCTAGCCCAGTCACAATTGGTGTAACTACACCCAAATTAAAATGAGAGAATTTAACCCCAAGCTGAAAAAAATCAAGCTGGATTTTAAAAAAGAAGGGATTTATGGTAATGGGAATACTGCCTCCCTAGGCTACATCACCTAAAATATAACTAACATGGAAAAAAGAGAAATGAGTCTGTTGTAGCCAGGGTGCAGAAGATGGAGGGCTTTCCTGCTAATCCAATGCTTCCCAGGATTATTTTAATCTGCAGAACTTGTTTAATGCCAGCTCATCCCTCCGTAGGAGTTCCATTTCCAGGTGTCCTTAGCTGGAGCCTGCTTGCTCTCTCTGACTACTCCCTGCCAGTGCTGAAGGCCTGCTCCAGGGAGGGCTGGAGGAACCAGGGCTCCTGAAACGTGTCTTGCAGACAGGTTATTGTCATCTCCTCTTTCCAAACCACACCTCAGCTGTGGGTTTAAAACAAGTGTAACGGGGCATGGTAGGGAGAAGCATGAACTGCTGCTTTAAAGATGAGATGAGACAGAGAGAAAAAGATTCTGTGGCTACTGCCCAAAAATTATTAAGATAATGATTAAACTAAAAAATGCAAATACACAAGATGTTTTGTGCTGCTAGGCAAGACCAGAACTGATATTAAAATGTCTTGTGAACATTATAATATGTTCAGAGCAGGGGGGTAGAAGACACAGAGGAAAACAGAAGAGAAGCCATATGGTCATAGCCGGTGGTCAATGGAAAAAAACAAACCCAAATGAGAAAGTACAGAAAGAGAAATACAAAGTTTGGGGGAGAAATGTTTATCATCACACCTCCCTTGTGCACTTGCATAGTGAATTCTGGGCTGATGCCCCACCATGTTCAGAACTTCCACCTGAAGCCAAATGTAAGAACTGTCCAAGGTGTATTCCTGAAGCAGGGTGCAATGGAAAGGGTTTTTCCGAAGGAACAGGCTAATTACAACCCTAAAAGTAAACCATGACAGTTCTGTGATTCTCTGATTCAACTGTGCTGCTCAAGCTGGCATTTTCCATGGTAATCTGAACCAGTAGGAAGGTACACTTCCACCTCAACATTTGAACTCTCCTCAGGTGCCACCACCACAAAATCTGGACAAGATTTGGGATAAGTAGGAAATTGCTTGTTCAACAAACAGCATTTCAAAACCTAAGAAAACGAAATGTTCCCTGTTGCCTCACCTTTCAGGTCCCAAACCTACCTTAATTTTCTACAGCAAAGCAGCAATCTCTATTCCTGCTTTGTGCGAGGAAACAAGATGGGGGGAGAAAACTAATTTTATGTCAGAGCAAATTAAGACGGTGTAATTGACTGCGGAGAGGGCAGCAGCCACTTGCATTCCCAGCTGCAGACACATTAAAGATTTACACACTCTGTGTCTGTCACACAGGAACTATGAGGGGTAGTGGGAACAATCCCTTCCTGTGCTTACCCCAAAAGCAATTCCAGCAATTATATGTCACAAATATGGCTGCACATCACCCTCACAGGGCCAATGGGTACCTGAGCAGCACACCACATGTATATGCATGACTGAAGATGGATAGCATGACATTTATTAACCATGCACATAATTAAAACCCTTTAAAAACGTCCTCAGAACAAAAATAACATATCTTGAATTCCACGGGACTGCCCAGGCTGCCATCCTCAATAACTTTCGTTGCAGAGAGCTACACAGCTGAATCGCTGGTATGGAAGCAGCACTCCAGGGACTGGTCTCGTATCAGCCCATCTGCCTAATCAGCAATGAAGCACTGGAGCTCCACGAGCACATTAAGACAGCGCAGCACGCGTGGGATGATATGGGGAACATGATCAGGACATGGATCCAGGCTAAGCCCAGCCTGCTGCTGCTGGCTAACCCCACACCCAGACCCGGGGCAAGCAGTGCAGAAATAGTTGCCGCTGCATCAGTGCTAACACCAAAGCCCTGCTCGAGAGAGGAGTCACCTCTGCTCACATGTGAATGCTGTGAGAAGAGGAGATTCAGAAGTTCAGTCTTGCTGTCGTAAGAGCTGCTTCTTGTCCATGAACAGTCTGGAACTGTACTCACAAGGTACATTTTTTTATAACTTAATTACATCATCCACTAAGCCCACATTAGCTCAGTTTTGAGCTCCAACCTGACTTTCCCCCAATGTTTCTTTTTCTCTCTACTGTGCCCCTCTGATCCCTTTTATCCAAATTATCATCTTTGTAAAACTTCTCCTGTAATTGCTCCAGGAGAGAGACATTGCTACTGGCCTGTCCACAGAGGACTCTGTGCTCCAGCCAGACTCCAGTGGTGTATTAATAGAATACCTGAAACTGGGTTAGGGCAACGAGCGATTCCCAGCAAGGCGGCCCACCGGCTTTGTACCACTGGCAACAACAACTCCTTCATAGTGCTGCAAGTCTAAAATTAGAGGAGAGGGAAAAGGCCTAAGGAATATCCTACCTTCCACACTAGGGACAGATATCCTGCTTGGAACCATGTAAGGACATCAGACATTCAAAGCTGCCTTCTTCTGGGACAGTTATCTGTAATGCTGTCTGAGAAAGAAGAATTTGTAAAAGAGGTATAAATGTATACATCCATCAATACCTCCTCACAAAGCATCCACTCTCCTGGATATCTTAAATTCAGAGACAATATTTCGGCAACAGCCTTGCATCACAGGCAAAGAGCTGACAAGCACAGAAGTAACCAAAGTAATGTATGAATTTGTAAGACATTTTGAATTTTGGAAGTTTTTCCCTCTTCCCCAAGTGAAACAGATTCAAAATAACATCAAACTTGTACCTCATGCTTGATCAAAACATCAGTGACTGAGGTTTCATGAGACTTTCCAAAAGAAGGAACAGGCAAGAGAAGTGCTGTGAGTGGCTTGCTAAGCATTGCTGAAAAGCAGGTGGAGATTTGGGGCAGAGAGAAGAAACTGGATAGAGAAGGATATGGTGTGTTGGAAAGCAGGGCAGAAAGTGGAGGAAGCAGGACAATGCCTGGATGCTTTTCTAACAGCTGCAGTTTGAGTAACTCAGTGGTCATCCAGCCAACGTGGACCAAAGGCAAACACCTGGCAACATCCACAGAGCTCACACAGCTTCTGTGGCTTCAGTGCATGACACAGGAGAGGTGTCATCAGCCCTCTAGACAGATTCCGTCTCCCTGGATATTTCTCACCTTTCCAGCACAGTCCCACTGCCAGTTTACCATCACAACTCCCCACACCGATTTTGTAAGGACCAGGATACACGATCACGTAACCCTGACTGGCCTGCAGCACCATCACCAGCTGCCCAAAGCAAGACCTTGCCACAGGCAGCTAGTACACATCTCAAAGTATCTGTTGAGTTAGCATCATCTGAGTTACTCCACTGGCAGTGCCCCCTGCACCCCAGCCCACTCCATTACCGCTGGGGAGCGAAGCTTTTGGCTGTCATGTATCTTTCAAAGTGAGTTAGTGAGGCCGCATGTTTAATTCCCAGCTCGGCTGGCGTTTCCTCTCCAGCATCCGCACACCTCCGAGCCCTGCACTACAGCACTGCCACCAGCTCCAAGGAACATGGGGATGCTGCTGCTGCTGAGTGGATCTGTTTATATCCGTAAAAATTAGTGTTGCAGCTCCACCTAACTTAAACAGTTTTGCTTAGGAAATTACAGCGTGGCATTCGACCGGCTGTTTGGAGCATGGAGGAGTAAGTGGGTATTGGCAGCGTGGTTTAAATTAAGCAGGTAAAGTCTAGATTAAGCTGCATCAAATGGAGAGTGTTTCTTTAATTCGGTATTGTTGCTCTCCTCAGCCAGGGCATAAGGAGTTGGCCTTAAAATCCTTGTAACTAAAAAGCCAGTCTCATGACCAACTACATAATTGATTAAACACAACTGTGGACTACCATTATCGGAAAGTGCAATTTTCCCGGTGTCGCTTCGAGTCTGAAATACCTCAAGGGTAATTACAGCCCGAGATGCAACACAGAAGGCTTTGAAGTAGGGAAAGAAAAGATTAGGGCGGCTGAGACGGTCTGCGCCTGTTCATTTGTCCTTCACGGCGAAGACGCTTAAGCCGCGGCGGAGCGGTGCCCCGGCGGTCGCGGGCAGCGCCGCGGGTCACGCCGAAAGCACCGCGGAGACGCGGCCCCTTCCCTCGGCCGCCCTAATGAAAGTTTCATGCAGCTGTGCTCCTCTTTGGCTCGGATTTGCCATGCCTCGCTGCCCGCCGCCGGGCTGACCACTCACGGCGGCCGGGAGGGCACTTGCTCCGACCGGCTAAATTATTTACCCCAGGAACAATTATATAACACGACACGCCGGGCTTAAAAAAAAAAAAAAGGACCCTCTTCGGCCTCTGAGAAAAGAGGCACTAAAACTAATTCAGAAATGAAGAGCTCCAGTCTTTATTTCTAATTAATAACAGGTTAGAAGTAAAAACCGCTGTTAGTGACAGAACATAACAAGGAAACCAAACCGGCATTGTTAAGAGGGCTATTTAAAGAAATGTTAATGAATTGAATTTGAAGTTCTTCTTAGTCAAGCAGGAAACAACTAATGGTTTAAAGAGGAAAAGTGAAGCATTATTAAATGCTGTATATTTATTATGTCAGTGACCAGTTTGCCAGAGGCTTTGAGGTGAGAAGGGAAGTTCAAATCCTTTCCACTGCATTTACAGCTATGGAAAGGTAAATTCATGGGCTTCCTCACATACCACACAGAGGCTTAGTAATTTGTTTGGATTAATAGCATATTGTAGAAGCATAACACTCACACTTTAAAACTAACAAATTCAGCGAGAGCACAGAATTATCATTTAACCATTACTGTCTTCATAAAAACAAGTGCTCTTAATGCTTTGCAGTACATCTTTAAAGTGCTTTAAAAGCCAACAGCTAATTTATCCTGCCACAACCTACCTCGTGGTAGGCAGGGATTGTTATCTCCCCTCTGCAGTTCAATGAACAACGGGGAGTTAAGTGACTTGCCCGGGGCCACAGAGAAAGTCAGTGTCGGCTCTGGGTGCAAAACTCTTGAGCTCTTGGGGTGCGTGACCGCTCCAAGCAGATTTTGGGTAACTCGTTCACAGTATGGTATTAATTAAGGAGTCTTTGAGGATTTTTTTGTCTTTCATAACTAGTTTTTTTCAGGTTTTGACAGGCAGGTATCTTTCCTCTCTGAACCACTGCAGAATTAAGAGTTTTTGGATGGTCCTGCTTGTCCATCCCCCCTCTGTACAATGTTAGAACCGTACTGCACACAGACCCAAGGGATCCCCTGTAGCATTGACCGAAGGTCTCAGCAGGAGAGAACACAAGACTTTCGGAACTTCGTATGCTTTGGAGCAACGTGTGTGCCCTGCACAGGGCAAACTGCACCCCAAAAACTGAAAAGGAGGTCAAAGCCCCCCCCCACGGCCCTGCAGGGGAAGCAAGAAGTGAGAAGTGCCCCAGTACACATCTGAGACTGAGGCTTGAGCAGTGCTTGCCCCTGCTTGTCCCTGGAAGCAGTGCTGGTTTGGAACCACCTTTGCGTTCCACGATGCCTAAGGAGCATTTTTTATGTAGGACTGCTCAAGGTTGCAGCGATCATTAAATGTCTCCAAGAATCCATTTCTGAGGCTGACCATTATCACACACTGTCTCTAGAGGATAAAAGCATTATTTGGAATGTTATCATCAGGGATTCCCCTGCTTCTCCAGGCAGACCCCTGCCAAACATAACCCCAGTGTTAGAGCACACGATGTTTAGCTGCCATGGGTATGACAATAACCACACAAACATTAGCTAACAAAGGTCCGGCTATAGGCAGTCCACAAACAGAACGGACAAACAAGTCCTGGCACCATGACACAGCATTGAAAACAGCTGCCTGGAAATTCCCATTCTCTCGTCCCAGGTCTGGATGGATGAGGTAGGCAGAGGATCTGCTCCACACAGGCAGTCCTGAAGAGGAGCATGTCAGCAGGTCGGATTTACAGCTGGACTGAAAAGCCACTTTGATTTATCCCTGCACACACCACCCTCCCTCCCCTATTCTCAGGTGCACCAAACGCAGTTCAGACCCCAAGAGGAAAGCCCGAAGAGCCATAACTGCCCTGCCTTTCCCAGGTACGTTATCTCTGACATTCACAGACGTACAAGAAGATGGATGATTCCTACCTGCTTCAACATACGCAAAAACTCTGACGGTGCCAGGTCCTGAAGGCTGGGGAGAAACTTTGCTCTACCCTTTGCAACAGCAGAGTACACGCAGCTGAGCTGACTCCTCACCACAGGCACCAGACACTTGTGGGTTTAGTACTGAAAGGTCCAAACTCTGCAGCCAGCCCGGGTATCTTTATCCAAATCAGATTTAATTTGACACTCAGTGCTACCTCAGTGCCCCAGGTACATCTGGTGGATCAGAGATCACCCCTCATGCCTGCCAGGTTTTCATATTTCTGCACAGAGGAACCTGTGGTTGGTATCAGCAACAGGAATTTCAAAGAGTGCAGAGGAGGAAATAGCAGAGATGAAAAAATGGACATTATTTTCCCTCCAAAGCTGGTATGAAGACAGGCTGGTATGAAGCTTTGTAGCTAACAGCATCCAAGAGAAAGAAAAAGTGGATACATTGTGAGCTGAGCGTCCATGAAATGTGAATCACTAAAAAATATTCACTGTTCTTGCAATGCCATGTTTCAGTCACACCTTATTCCTCATCTGTACTTGACTCTTCAGTAGGACTATTCTACTGAACTTATGCTATTTTTTCAAATATTTAAAAAAAAAGCCAAACTTGGTATATTAAACCTTCTGTTAACATTATTCTGGATGTCAAACCCAGCTCCCAAATAAACATTTGCTGGATTTTATTTATTTCCACCAGATTTTATATTAAATAAGTGTGCACATATCCGCTACTGTTTAACATCCAAAAACCAACATTATCTCCGCACTCAGACCTATGAAACTATTATACCTGGAGTTCCACTGAAAAAAGCATGTTTAAATCTCTGCAACCACACATAATTTTCCTTGCAGGCAAGGAACAATCATCTAGAATTAAGCAAATATACTATACCCATAGCAACCCAATTTTTGGATTTCAGGTAATACCAGTGATTGTTTAATCATGTGTATTTCCCAAATATCTTTAAACGAAGGATTTGAATATCTCTTCCCAGGCTTCCTAGCTCAGTCCTGTACAAAGAAAGTAATTTTTATGAAAAAGGATACAAACGCTTTAACTTAATAGCAGATATGCACCATCATTTGAAATTCTGTCTAATTAAAGTGTTAACTTTCTATAGAGAGCTGATGTTTGCTCAGAAGAGAGGTAAAGCCATGATGTTTGCAGATATCATTTCAGTTGTATTGCTTCCAGGGAGTATTTTATTTGTACAAACCTAGAATCCTTCTCTACTCCATGTAAAAAATAGATTAGTCCCTTGATAGCTTTGAAAGTCATATCACTCACAAGAAAATTAATAATGCATTACAAAGTATATAAATTTTAAAAATTAGAGGAAGTAGGTTGTAATGGTCCGAAGACCACTGTCCATCCCTGTTCACATCCAGCTTTCGCAGAGAGTTTAACATCTTCCCCTCTGACAGCACAAAAAGGTAGAAGCACAATTATTTCTGACAAGTCCCCATTAAGCCCTCGGTGTCCCCGGCCGTCCCAGGGATGCAGCGGAGCGGAGCTATGGCTCCAAGACAAAAGCTCTGAGTGGCAGAGGGGAGGGGAAGGCAGTGTCCAGGCAGCTGCTCCTTGGTGGCTCTGGTCCCCACTCTGACCCCCTAATTTCGAAGATGCTCCCAAAGCTCTCTCTTAAGGGCGTGGCAGTGCAGCCCACTGTGCAGTGCCAAACCCCAGCTGACAGGACTGCCCCCCTCAGCCTCCTTAGAGCAGAGGTTCCTTCTTTCAGGGCGCTGCCAGCCAACAGGATTTGGGAATTTGCTGCACCATAATAATGAAGAAGCACTGAGCCTGAGCACACTTTGGTACATAGTATTTCTATGGCAATTGCTTCAACTCATCAATGGTTAAAGGGCGTTCTAAAAGAAAACGAAGAGGAAATAGAAGAAAATGGACATTTGCAGGATAAATACACCGTGCACTGAGGAAGGAAAGCAAAGCAGACAGGATACTGTATGCAGCTCAGCCTCGTAGCAAGGTTTGCTCTAGAAAGAGCAAGGAAAAACAGTGCTTGATGTTGGAAGCAACAGAACTGGTGGTTTGAGCTGTGTAATAAAAGTGTGCAACCCCTCCTTCCAAAAGTTTCCATGACAAGTCTGCTAATGAAAAGGGCAGGGTACTCAGTGAGGAAGCCGAAAGGAGGGGAAGAGCCTTTTTGTGAGGTCACAGATTTTGGTGTGGGGCACAGAGAGGCACTGTAATCCTGGAGTCACCAGAGGAGTTTCAGTCTGTTTCCAGTCAGCACAAAGCTCAACCTCCCTCTGAGGCTGACCTGGAAACACATTTCCAGAACCACGGTGGCAAGTTGTTGTGACACCAGCACTAAATTCAGTCTTTGTCAGCAGCAGGAAGAATATTGCAATGCAAACCCGGGCATTTTATCTTCCTGAAGTCCAAACTGGTCCCTGTTCCTTCTGGGTATGGGGGGCAGAGTGACTGGGAGGAAAGCCTTCTACCTGCATCCTTCCTCGGACAGCAGCAAGATCAGTCAGTCTTGAGGTACCACCTGAAGACATCAGCAATGCCAGCAGAGTCTCCAGAGGTGTCAAGACTCCCCATCTCATTTCTAAAACATAGAGCAACACCGACATTTCTTTTGCAGCTGCTACAAATGCTCAGAAAAATAACAGGGGCTGGCTTTTATACGACTGCCACACACACACACACAAAAGAAACCCACTCTACCACATGTAATCACTCCCTCTGAGAAAACAAGTTGCTACGGGTTGTGCAGAGCTTCCTGAGCACACGGGATAATGAGGGAACAGAATATATGCCATGGGAGTTCAAATCTGAGTTTACCAGCACAACGCTACTCAAAAATTTTGAAATTCACTGCAAAATGCTACCTGGAGTTTTTGTGGCATCCAGAACAACCTTAACAATACCTTCTTAATCTCTCACCAAGAAAATAAAAGCAGCACAGATCAGAAATAAAAGGTGTGCAGCAACCTGCTAGTGCAACTTATACAGCTTTGCTCTTTTGTGCTGAATATTGGCTTTATGCACAACTTCAGCAGGCACACAGAGCTGTGAAAGCCAGCACAAGGAAATGCTTGGGGCTGCAGCCGTGTCCAGCAGCCAACAGGTCCCAGGTCCAAGCGTGGGTGATGCCATAAAAAGGAGGGGACAGTCCTCAAGGAAACCTGGTGGCATCCTGAAACCCCAGACTCCTGTTTTGCACAAGGAGAGGAATAACCCAGAGAGAAAACAACTCATGGCTAGGTTGTGCTGAGATTCAGCAAAGGTGGGCAGGAAGGGCTGCTCTGACTCTGGCCAACATCCAGGGGAGCAGAGCACCCCTCTCCTCAGCCCTCTGCATAGAGATGAAGCTGGGGATATTATGGATAGCTCTGAAAAAACTGTTTTAAAGCCAAAATGTGCATGTAAAATAGAAATTAATAGAAATTAATCACATGAGTCAATCTATTGATTGATTCTAATATCAGAGCAGGATAGCTGTGATTTTAATACATTCCTTAAATATAAACATGCCTGTTTCTTTGCTCCTAAAAAGGTCTTATTTTTTGTTTGTATTCCTTCTAACTCACTGTTCTTTGACTGTGCAGCACAATGTTGCAGTTAGAGCTGTCAAGCATCTTGGAGTCGTAAGTATTTTTCAGACCCCTCATTAACAAACAAGCTCCCGATCTCAATATGTGTTATCAAAATGAGATCTTTTCTCAACAGTTGACAATTATGTATTATACAGTTACAAGTTTACAATTGGTGACACCATATTGTTAGATTTTGGTCTTGACTTTTAACAATGTGCTGCCTAATTACTTTTTGTATTACATTCTGAATGTATAGGAGTATTTTATTCGTGGCCCCACTTTATTCTGCAATTTGTTTCTCAATAAATGCAAAATAATAAAAGCCCAAATCCTCGTGTGTGGAGTATTTTTATTGACCCGAGTGTTCTGCTAGTAAACACAACTTTGATGGTTTCACGAGTGAAAGTTTATTAGGCTGTGTTAGTTTTAAAATACAATTGCCAGGGGACTGATGTTGAAATCATTTCTTGCAAGACAAACTCAGTTTTGGATGCTTTCCCAGCCTAAGCACCACAAGGAAAGCAAAATGGCTATCTGGACACATGACATTTTGCATTCATTCTTGCAGTGGCAAATGTTTAAACGTTTTAATGCTGTCTGCCACTTAGAGAGAAAACAAAAAAAAACCAGCTGTGAAAGACCTGCTGCCTGTTTGGTCTCTTCAGGGCAGTCCTCACAAATAAGTGGCCAAATACCCTCCTTATAGGTCCACCTAATTGGTAGATACCAGTCTGCCCATCACAACAATGACCAGAGAGTGACTTATCTATTGCCTTGAGTTGTTTCATATTTTTTGATTAATTTATTTTCACTTAGTTTTATGAAGTCATCCCCAGACTTCATCTCTGAGAGTTAAGAGAATTGGGTCCAAATGGTCCTGCCCACCCTAAAATTTGTGACCCAGCTCAAGCACAGTTAAGGGGCTATTTTCCAGCATTACTGGAAGGGCCTCTCCTGAAAAGCCACAACATCAGCCAACCACACATTTCAGATCTGGCAGCACATTTAGGGAAGTGCCACTTCCCAGGAGTCCTCTGGGGGAAATAGGAAGCAGGGACTCATTTCAGGGGGAACACAATGGAGCTGTTTTGAAATACCTTCTGTTCCCCAGATCCCTGAGCTGCCCAACAATAACCTCACCCCAGCCAGCTTTTCGAAACAGCACCCTGTGGGTCTTATAAACGTGCATTTTAAGCAGCCAGGAGAAACCCTCCCCCTTGCTCCACAGAGCCGCAAGGTCACATGAACACCCAAAGTTTCAGCTCTTCTCTCTGCCAACAGCAGAAGCAGACTCACTGGTACCAGGACAGCCCCACAGACCCACACAGGAAACACATCCGTGAGCTCCTCACTGAGCCAGCATCCATCCCACAGGACCTCTCCTCCTCTCTCTTACCTTGGGGAGAGCCATGGCTGGTGCAACACCTTTGCTAAAGGGCTCCCAGGTGTTCACAAGGGCCCTTGAAATAAGGTTTGGGAAATTGTTAGGAGAGCATTCACTCGTAGGGGGGAAGATCATCACTGAGGGAGGCAGGAGCAAGAGCTGTGCCATTCCCCTGCCCACACACCATATTGTCTTCCTCCAGCAAAGCTACTCCAGAGGCTTTCTCTGATGCCAAACAACACGAGCGAGGAGGGCAAAAAAAAAAAAAAACCAAAAAAAAACCAGCCTCGTGAAAATCTCCTGTCTGTTCATTTCCACAAGTGCTAGCGAGACGTTCTCTAAAATCATACAGATGTAAAAAGATCTAGAGGTTGCTGGTTAGTTTGTCATACATTTTTATAGGCTTTTCTGAATGGTTTTAGATTTGACATAGTAACTGACTGTTACTAGAAATAAACTGTAAGTCAATTCCATGCTTCCATAATTCACTGCCCAGGGTTGTTCAAAAAGATTTAGTGATACTTGTGATAGACAGCAAGCCTCTTGATGTTTTCATTTTCACTTAGTGCCTGTAATTCCTCAAACTTGCTGACCTCTACAGAACAGGATGGAAAAGGGCTCCAAAACTTCTTTGAAGGCACTCACTCACCAAAACATCTGAAACACTCTCATTTGGCTTCTTTTCTTTCCAGGGCACAAACAACAATTTGGGAATAAAGCAATTGCTGTTGTTTTTAAGAAGGTGACTGCTATTATTATCTCCATGACGGATCATGTGGTTTTAATCCTTTATAATGGAAGAAGTTAACCCCCCCCAACCAAAAATGTATTTTTGTGACTCAGAATGTCAGTTCTCCTGACAGCTGCATATTGATATTTCTCTGACCGAGTGCCTTCATTTTGAACTTTAACCTTTCTATAGACATTTTCCTCCTCTCTCCAAAAGTTAACAGATAAATTTTAAAGGCTCCAGGTCTGGATGTAAAGATACACAAACAAATGTGTGCCTGTGGGGTGTGCGATCAGGAATGCTGGTTAGCTGGGGCTAACAAACATTTGAACATTCAAATGTTTAAGATACACTCGCATTCCTGGTGATTGTGCATGAAACCCACGCAGGGGGCAGTGCACGTTCCTGCTCGGGAAGCTGATGGCCATGAACTATTTAACTGTAACAGTTAGGAAGAGGGAACAAGCAAAACTGCTGTTGCGGCTCCTCTTAATGCAGGGTTCCCGGGACAAAAGCACCTTGATAGTATCAGCACGGATCTGTCATTACGATTTAATTACCAACAACAGACCACTGACATTTGAAACTGTTTATCAGATTCTGATCCCGAAGGTGGACCGGAGGCCACCTCTCCTTCCCCCAGAGGGTAATTTTTCCCTCGGCACAAAACACCGGATGGTGAGCGCCGGGCTGGCACCGCACCTGGAAACACGGTCCCTTTTCTCTTGGCACAAGTGGAGACCTTCCCAGCGGTGCCGAACACCACCGAGGGCTGTGGCCTTACCACTGCTGCGGAGCAGATGGGAAGCAGCCAGGATCCGTGCCTGAGCTGGATTATTTTGGGAATAACCAAAACACAAAGCATGGCAGCCTGGCTCCCAAGACAGGGCATAGCAACAAGAAGAAATGGAGCCTTCTCGGGGTGTTTTTAAACAAGCTGATGATTTTAACCAAACTGGATGGAAGCACCTCCAGCAAAACCTGACCCTGAGGTGTTTGCAGTGGGGATCATTCTAAAAGTCACAGGTATTTCACAACAGAATGAACGTGATTCAGCTTTATACCGTGCAGTCCTGTGCAGCCCTCTGCAGCCGGGACTCACATAAATTATATCCCAAAAGTCTTTGCAGACCAAAAACCCCAACAAACAAACAAACAAACAAACAAACAAACCCAAAACAACAAAAAAACCAGCCCCAAGCAAACAAGCAAAACCCCACAAAAACAACAAAAAAACCCCAACCAACCAAAAAAAAACCCAACAAAAACCCCCCACACCAAACCCAAACACACCCCACAAAGAAAATTACTTGGAACAAAAATGAGAATGGAAAAAAAAAAGAATTCTAGGAATTGCATTAATATATTTCGATTGATTTATGCATCCAGTTATTAAACAAGAATCTGGAAAGATGGTAAGGGAAAAAACACAAATTCAGGCTTTGCATGAACTTCAGCATCAGACAGATGATTCTCCTCTATTCCTTTTCTTCTGTGCATTAACTGTTTAACATTATTTTATTTTTTCTCTTTCAGAAAAAGAGAGAAAGAGATTGCAGGCGTTGCACACCCAGCAGAGCCAGCAAAGATCTTTCACAACCTGTCTAGCAAGCCGGTGGCTTGCTAAAAATCAATCAGCTAACAGAAGCCAGCACTGCTGACTCACAGCCATTAGCTTTTATTTGGACATTTTCACATTTTGCCTAAAATTTACTTTTTGTCTAGAAGGTTTACACCAAACACCTCCATCTACTCAGACTTGGATAAACCTTGTGAGTCCCTTCCAACTCAGGATATTCTAGGATTCTCTCACACTCACTTGCAGAGAAACCCAGGAGAAAAGGTCATTTGTGACTCAGAAAAAATGAGGGAAGGAATAAATTGCAAAAAGGTGCACTGGAAGCTAATGTGCCTCTTGCACTTTCAGCTGGAGTGCAGGAAAAGCCCCTACGCACAGAGACACATAAACATAACGTACATTTTTTATGAATCAGGCCTTTAGTTTTAATTGCTTCTTACTAGATCGGCCAATTAAGGATGAGTTGGCAGGATGAGGATCTTTCCCAGCTCATTTCAAGCTAGGAAAGGTGGAGTTTGCTTTGCTGGAGGCTCCCATTCACACGCTTGGCCAAAAAAATGTGAACGTCATTAAGCACCTCTAGTAAAAATCCTCATTCTATATAGGTAGAAAAGTAAAAGCAGGAGACCCAAAAGCTTCCATTTGACCCCATCTCTCACTTTCAAATAAAATCAATTACAGCATCTCTACTTGTCTGAGCTTTCAAAGATAAATACCAATAAATACAGATCCAGAACTGCACCTAGAGAAAGTCTTAGGTACGCATGTCCTCCGAGAGCTCCCCTCCTTTTATCTATGATTGATCCTCTTCACCTTCAGAGTGTGTCGAGGTCAGAGCTTAGTTAAGAATTCCTTTTAAAACATATTATAGACACTTTTCAATATATGCTGTGCATTTTGCAATGCAATGGATGATTACAGAATCACAAACCCAAAGCACATTAATTGTGGAAGCAATCAGCCTGAGTAGTGAGTATGTAGAGCTTACAGATGTCGTATGGGTAAGGAAGCATCTTCCAGATTAAGATACCATTTTTTTTGTTGTGTTTTGGAGTTTTTTTACAACCACTTTAAGCATTTTCAAACAAACATAATTAGCAATGAGGACTGAAATGGGCTTGCAAACACTCTGCTGGAGTCAGACAGTGCCTTGTGACATTCCTTGTGGCTGGATGTAGGGAAACTGCACTCGTAGTAGCAGTGAAGGATTTTACTGCAGGGAGCAGGAATGGGTGTCAGATTGCCCTGCTGCAGGTGAGGAGTTCCTCTGGCCCTGGTGCCCACCCCATAAATCCGTATTAATGGCAAACCATCAAACCAGATGGCAGCCAAGAGGTTATTAACCCACAGCCAGGCTGGGCCAAGCGCGAACACAAGCCCCAGCCCACACCATCACTAAGGGTTTTTTTAGGAAAAAACAACATTCTGCACAAGAAGAAAGGTTAAAAAATTACACATTCAAGCCAAATTGGAGCTTATCAAGCAAGGGGTCAGCACTGCATTGGTGGAAATAAAGGGGTCTCACCTGCTGTTGGGAGGGGTATTTTAATCTGAATTTTCCAGGAACTGTGAGTAAAAGATCTTTACAATCCCCCCCAGTCTCATATCTGTGCATCTAAGAGTCTAAAGAGCTTCCAGCCTGATTTTCCAAACATCTACAGCTCCCCAGGAAGTCAAGGTAAATAGTGGGTGGCATCTCCAAAGGCCCCAGGTCTGATCCAGCCCACGGCTCTGCTGCTGCATTCACTTAGGAATGACAAAGAAAATGAAAACTCAATCAAGAACATGGAAACCTGGCAAAAGTGAACTGTGGAATCCTAAAACTATTAAAAAAAAAAAAAAAAAAAAATTGGAAAAAACCTTCCAGCTCATGATAAAAATTATAATAAAGCCCCTAATTTTCCTAATGAAAGTATTATCTATCAAGATAAAAGTAAAATGATTTATTAGATTTTCAAACATCATAGAAATAAAACAGTAAATCAGTCCAGGCAGTAATTATTCCATCTCAACTTGAAGCCATTAACTCTTTGCCTGCTGTAAAGACCTCCTAACTACTCTTTTTAATTCCGTAACCCTATGAAATAGCTTTATATAATCCAATACTAAACAACGATTACTATTGACTTGAACAGGCGTTGAAATATTTTCATCAAAATGCACCTGAATTGATGAGAAGAGGAAGCCCAAGAACCTGTCTGGGAGGGCTAAAATACTCTTCAAAAAAACCCCCTGGAATTACAAACTCGTGAAACTCTGAGGAGGGCACCTGGTCACTGCCAGCTCTGCTCCTCATCTCTCCCACCTCTGTTCCCCTGCACTCATCCTGCTCTGGCAAAAATCAGCCTGCTGTGTTCACTGTGATTTTAAATGCTGCAGTTCTCCATCAGCTTCCCTCTTATTAAAGCACAGAATATACTGCTTGTTGCTACACAAAGTGTCCCCCCCACCCCCTCCTCTCTCTCTCACTAATGGCTCTTTTCATGATCTGCAGCAAGGATCATTTAATCTGTGAAGAATGGAAATTTCAGTGTTTGTATATCGTCAGTTATTACCTTTTATTTCTAAATTGTGTATTTGGAAGAGGAGGAAGGACTTAATGCCTTTATTTGCTGCGGAGAGCAAATGTTCAAGGATACTGCAGAAAGCAGTTTATCCTGGCATAATTTTAGATGCTGAAACTGGAAGGTGCTCCAAGCCCCTTGGCAGCCATCCCCTTGGCATCTTGGGCAGCCTGTGGCACCCACTGCCACCTCCCACCCATTGCAACTCCAGTGTTTGGGGGCAGAGGGGCATCACATCCACTTTTTGCATTTATTCTGATCACTCTTCTCTATGCCAAGAGCCCTGGAGGCACTGCAAAAGCCAGGCAAGCCCCGTTGCTGTGGCAGACAAGCCCCCTCACTACCCCTTCATGCCACGGAAAACTCCAGCCACGCTGTCCCTTGGTGCTCCATGCAACCAAACAAGGCAGTCACGGTGAAGTACAGATGGATACAAAAGGCACAAATAAAAATTTTAAAAAAAGTCTGCATGCAGTAACATCTACAGCTAACTACATGTTAAGCAAGGAGATTGTAAAGTCCTCTTGAGTGGCTTAGGAAATTCAGGCACAAACAAAATCTGGGAGGCAGCCTAAGTGCTGCCCTCACAATATTTAAGCCAATGAATATAAGAAGAGGAATTGGAATATCAAAAATAATTACATGAAAATAACAGTGTTTATTTTCCCAAGAGCTTGCCCACCTGCAAGTCCTGGTTTTGCTGATGTAATCCTGCATTTGTCTGAGCAAACTGGCTGAGAGGGATTAAAGGAGGACTCAGTGTGCTTGTGCCAGGGCTCAAATTCAGCCTGCAAGTTTCAGAGACCCCTGAATTATTATGGGAATTAGTCAAAGGAGGAGTAGGAATTCAGCCTAGATGCTCATCCTTTGGTGACTTTAAGTTACGTTTAGTACCATTATTTTACATCAAGCTTCTGAAAATTATTTAATTTTTTCCCCCGTTTCATGCCAAGGTCTTAATCTTTACTGCACTGGCAGTGAGAACGTTTTAAAGAATCATTTCCCGAGACACATTTAATACATTTCCAGTAAATTGTACATAAACCTGTCCAGCTGGCTGGGTCATTTCATCAGTGACACACCCACTGAGTGCAGGATGCCACCTGAGATTTACCTCAATGCTTTCAAAACCAAACCGATGATGGGATAAAGCTTTGCTAATGTGTGAGTGCGATGGGGAATACACTGATAACTGCCCACCAGGGAGTACAAGGATCTTTTTTAGGTTTGTTATGGGAAAGATTACACAGCGGATTAGACAAAGGGGTTTGAAGATCAGCACTGAAATTACACCGACTTTAGGAAAAGCAGCATTAAAAAGCTGGTTGATTATTTAAAACCACTTAAGAAACAGACGGTGAAGTTTATCAAGTGTTTCTGAGCTGTGTCCTGCTCTGCTCTCAGGGACTGCTCCACATGCTTGGGAATGCAAATAGAAGTTTTCACAGGATGAGGGTTCTGAGCAGGATCTGCCATGTCAGGGGCAAAATACCAACAGTGACTTCCTCACAGTCAGTTCTGCTGAAATTATATCAAAAAAGAATGTTCAAGATGAACATTTTTAATGGCTCCTCTTACGAATATATTTGCTGAATCCTAGCGGGGGGGAAGAAAGAAAAGATCTTTCCATTGTTCACAAGCTATTTCTGATAAAGAATGCAGAGGAGGCAAAGTGCTGAGGAAAGATACCCCGCTGAAGCCAACCTAAGGTGCACCACAGCAGCTTGATTTTAGAAAGAAGTGACTTGTTTGGGGTACAAACACAATCCTTTCCTGCAGGTGATCTTGTGCCTTTACCAGCACTGTCACCAACGGAGCAGTAAGGGTGGCACTGGCCATGGAGACCCCACAAATCCCAGAAGAAGATCAAGTTTTGGAGCAGCACGGGGGTCCTGCTCCGTGACAGTTGTGGTTGTGTGACATACTGGCACCTGGTGTCACTGGAGTCCTCAATGAGAACTTGGGTGACCAGTTGTGGCCCTGTCCCCTCCCTGTGTCCCCACCACCAGCAGCGGCTCCCTGCCCGCCTCGTGCCGCTCTCAGAAGTTGAGCCAGGCTGGCATCCCCGTCGCTGTTCATCACCGCCGTTTAAGTGAATTTAATAAAATTATTTTTCTAAACTGTTTTAGATGCCATATCTATAATCCATAAAATTTATTGTACCTTTATGTAGAATTATACTGGAGTTGAATATATAAATCAATTTATAAGGTCTAATGACATACAAACGCTTAAAAACTAAAGGCGATGTAGTAAATTCAAATTACCATTACAAATGTAAGCTTTGTAGTCAGTGTGTGACCCGCTAAGGATTATATTTAACTCCCCTGAGAGTGGTTTATCATAAAACTTTATACTTTTATTACAGTGAATTATTAACTCCTCCATGATGTGAGTCATTCCATGCTCTGACTATAGCTTTTTTAATGACACTATAATAGACATCTTGCTAATAGCAGTAGGATTGCTACCTCTGAGGTTAGAAAAAATAGAAAAGACAAAAAAAAGGAAGAAAAGAAGTGAAAAGATACATGCAACAAATATGTGAAAATGCATTTCCCCAGAGAGCAAAAAAATGAGGACCTGTAGGAAGTTCCATCCAAGGCTGAACTGCACAGAGGTCACGACAACCTTCTGACCATGTGGAGAACCAATGAGCTGAACAGGCTGGCATCTGAAATAACCAACGTGTTTTACCGTTAGAAGATATAAAAATCTGAGTTATTATGATTATTTGAATTTTTTTTTTTATGGAGAAGAATTCTTTTTCCTCCTGATGCTCCAGTTTAGTCAAGTGACTTTAAGATGTCTTTACACAAATTATCTGACAACCATTCCTTCTTCCAAGGAAGTTTCCATAGACTTTTCCCAATCAACATCTGCACTATCCTGAGTGATCTGCAGTTTAATATCTGTATTTCCAGACCCTCCCTTGGCTGGAATTGGTCCAAAATCCTGGGAGATTTCTGGGTTCAGTGACAGGACAATCCAGGCCCACGAAAAGTCCAGGGTTGACTTCATTATCGGAAAAGCAAATCCAAGAGAGATGTTTCACTTCACCTCTTTCTTTTGCATTTTATTTCAAATTTCAAAACAGGTCTGCCCAGCCAGGAAATGTCACCCTTCTAGATGAATTTCTGTCTCCAAAAACCAAGCTCTGCTCCAGTTACATTTTCAACAAAATTGACTGGATTTAAGATAAAGCTAGCCCATTTCTGACCAGATTTCCACATTTTGCAAGCACAAAGGATTTTCCATATGTTTGAATATGATTTTAAAATGGCATGCACACATTTTTCCATAAGAGAATTCTACCAAAAAGTGACTAACTGCAATCTGAAGCATGCCAAGTCGTGTGGCATTACACAAAAATGAACCCGTGGGTTTTTTTTAAATGATCCTCACAAAAAGAAAAAAATAAAAATAGAAAATTCCCAGTTCTAGTCTCTTCAAGATTTTTAAAATACTTGTTATTACTAAAACAGTCCAAAAAAAAAAAATACCCAAGGAGACAGTTTCCTATTTCCTCATGACACTCATTAATCCATTTATAGTGCTCCTTTGCTAGCAACATGACCACAGAGCTACTGAAAAACAGCAGGAAAATTAAAACTGGCAAAGAGAGGTCAAGCCTACCTGTATAGCAAAAAAAACCCCAACAGAATAGGCTGAAACAGTGGTACTGCAGTACAAGTTCTCTGGAAATTCAGGAGCTGCTCAGAGCTGTCTATATGATCATCTTCCATTTAATAAATTTATTTGTAGCTGTTACTTTTAAATAATTTCATTTTTTCTCTTTTGGACAGAGGCAGTGGTTACCGCAGTGGTCACTGGATGTGCACTTGAGGTACATTAAAAGGACCTTGCATGAGGTTTTTCGGCAGTGCAAAACTTCACGGGGAGAATAAACTGCAAAAAAATCGGTCCTGCCACAAAAGTTTGCCTGATTTATCTGTTTTTCCTAGAAAACAACTTTCATTTTCAGCCTTGCCATGGCTGCAGTGAGGACTTTCAGGGCAGAAGGCTTGGAGCTACAAACCCTTTTATTTTGAGTAGCATTGAAGATGTTTATTTGAGGAAACTATTAGTATTCCTAAACCCACAATGGATTATTCCAGAGCAGGAGACAACAACTCTGTCTTGATGAATTCACACCTACCTCTACTTGCATTCTCAGGAAAGACTTGATGTTTAGACCTAAGCAAAAGGATTGCATTGCTGCATAGAACTGGAAGAGATTTACCAAAATTCTGTGCTTTAAAAGAATAGCTTTCTGCTTTCTGCTCAACTCCAGTTCTACAGCAGCAAGAACAGGCTGCACCCTTTGTAACAGTGGCACATGTCCCTCTTCCTGCATTGATCTTCCCACCACTAAAAGAGAAATTTGTCTAAGCCTGGTAACAATTAAAAAAACAAACAAACCGACCAACCCTCTGCTCAATGCCACTCCAGCAGGAGTTTCTGGGCCAGGACTGAAATAAAGGAAAATAATGCCACGTGCAAACTCAGCCTGTGGAAAAGCAAAGTCTGCTGCTGTGACACCATGAAACACTCTCTTTACACAGGTTTTATGGGACAGTTTAGTGCTGTGCTCCTGTTTGGGTTTTTTGTGTCTCCAGTCTTTCTTTGTCAGCGTTTATTTATTTAACTATAAAGTCTCCATTGAGGCTAAGGTTTGTTTACAAGTGGTTCCCAGCCCAGAAAGCAATTAAATATTACATTTACTAAAGCCGAGTAATGCTGTAAGGGTCAACCACAGTGACACCAGAGCAAAGCTGGGTGGCCACTGGGGATGTCCCACTGTGTGTGCCCACCCTTCCAGAGGCATGGCCAGGACAGGGCACAGAAAAGTGCCCATTTCCTGGAGACAGCCCTGCTGAGGGCAGGTCCTGTTTGCTCATCATAAAACCTGGTCATTAACCCAGTTCATAAGTAATTGCACTGACCCCTGGTTCAGTCCTGGGCACCTCACCAGACAAATCTGTTTGCCTTCAAGGTGAAGAGATTTTTTTTTTTTTTTTTTTTTTTACTGGCACTGCACATTGCTGAGCAAATTGCCAACTTTATGCTTTACCAGACATGGGCACAGCAACTTACTTAATCAGGGTCCAGAGTTAGCTAAGCTCTAACTCTGAACCCTTACTTTGGTGAGTTTTGATTCTCAACTCTAATGCTGCTCCTCAGTAACCACGGCTTTTCTTTATTTTTTGTTTTTGACATCTAAACGTCCTTGTTTCTGAGAAGGAGAAGGAGATGAAAGAAAACCCTTGAGAAGTGCAGTGAATGATTTCACATTCAAATAAAAGAGGTGCTGTACTTCAGGAAGTTATAAGCACCTGCAAACAGGAGTTTATAATGAAAATGCCTTTTCAACCATAACTATAGCATTGTAGTAGTAATGCTATAATACAATAAACTATCCTATTAAATCTAAAGAGTTAGATTTAATAAGGCAGTGATTGTATATTAAATAAATGCCAAATTATTATTAAAAAATGTTTTTACTGAGGTTTAACAACTCTGTCTTATACTTGCTGCCTTATTACCCCCAAATAAAACGCATGTACAAGAACATGTATTTAAACCATTGCATAAAGCACACCAAAAAAAAGTTACAAATGGATTATTCAAATCTGGAAGGAACCCAGCCTTTGAAAGGTAAAGTTCACAGCTTTGGGTTAACAAGAACAAAACAATAGCTTAAGTGACAGAAATTTTATGGTGCTACTGTAGCAAAATCCTTGAGGGCATTTGGGGATGGGGGCTTTTGGTTTGTTTAGTTATTTGGGTTTAGGTTTGTAAATTCAAGTTAAATCAAGGTGGCTCAGAAAAGAGATTAACCTTAAGCTCTATTTCTGGCCAACAAGAGATGGAGGAAATGTTGCAGCAGGCAAGCAAAAATGCATTGTTGACAAATGACTCCATTTATAGTCCAGATTTCGGACACCTTGTCCTTAGTCACCAGTGACATCTAATTTGTCCCTAAAAAAACTAGCCCTTACATCTTTGTTACTTTAGGCTTTAGGTTAAGACATGTGGATGTCCCTCATAAATCTGATCTCCTATAGGGCCTGTCTCCTTCCAGTAGCTTCCCAGTTGAGGGAAAAAACAACAACAAAACCCAAACCCCACCACTACCCATTCTTTTCCTTCCTGTTCCAAAGACCTCATCAAGAATAAAGAAATTGTCCTAAATTTAGACATGTTAATCCCACGGTGTTTGTGTGAAATAGGTTAGTCAGACTGAGAACAAAAGGGAGGGAGCAGAAAGCTATAAAAAGCAAATGAAGGAGAGAAAAAAATATATCTACTGTACTTCACTAGCCAGAATCACTGTGGGTATACACCATACAGGGACATCCGTCAGCACCAATCAATACGTGTGGTGTTAGTCATGGATGATAAATTTGAAAGGGATTATAACTGTAAACAGTGATCAATAGAGACTTGCTGGAGGAGACAGAGAGGAAAAAACAACCTTAAAATGTTACACGGTTAATAAAGTAAGGGGTCAGTCTTAAACAAAACTCCAGTGAGACCCACTTATTTCAGAGCTATTCCTACAAGGCGGGGGGGAAAAAAAGCCCTACCGATTTTCATAAAGCAATTGCTACTAAAAGGGCACATTATTAATTTACAGCGTATTTGCTGATCCCTCTGTTTCGAAGTCACATCCTCCATTAATGTTTGGTTGGAGATGTTTTGCTGGATATAAGCTGGCATCCCCCAGACCCCCAGAGAGAAGCTTGCTTTCCTCCTTGCTCTGCCCCCCTCCTTCCCCTCCCCTCTTCCCTACCACTGACTTCACTATGGGCACATGAGTGATCAGAGCATTCACAACGGTGACATTCCCCTCCGCAAACAAATTCATCCAGGGCTTCAAGTAAAAAATGCAGAGCGCCTGTGCTGTTCACCCACAGATGAATGGAACTATCCGTCTTGTCACCAGGGGTCGTAGCAAGAGGTTACTGCGAGTATATACCTTGGCTTCTGTGCTGACGTTTGCAAGCAGCTCCCTTGCAAAAAATAAAATAAAATAAAATAAAAAATCCTGCCATATCAAGCACTTATCCAGTCCCTCTAGAACCCTTCTCAGATCATGTCTTTCCACACCTTTGGAGTCACAGCTCCAGGCTTGACATATATATTTTTTTTCTGCTGACCTTTTAGCGTCCTTTCTGCCACAGTGTGTAAACCATAAGCTGATATATGAAGGCAATTTTTAGTGGTGCCACTTGTATCTGAGTGATTGCACACGCTTTACGTTTCTGGCCTGCCACCCTTCCACCTTTTGAAGATCTCTCTATTTCTTTTAAAGGAACTGCAACAGAGGTGAAAGGAAGTTTAACTGCTTCAAGACTTTGATGGCCCAAGAGCACCTGTTTTGGGTTTTCAAGAAGATACGCTGCAGATTGGCTGACCAGTGCTTATGCTCAAACACTAAATCTTTCTTTCCTTGTATATAGACCTGCAGGGGTTGATGGAGGGGAGCGGAAAGGCTGTGTAAAGCATTTTCCCAAATTTAAGCTGGCAGAGATCAGTGATCGCAGCAGGGCAGCTTTGCAAATATGTTACCAATAAGCTCTAAAGATCTGGAGTTGCAGCCGCGGGGACTGCGGCTTACAGGGCATGCATGGGCCTCTGAAGACTTTCATCGTGGGACTGGGGGGATTCCAAACCTTCCTCTGGGAGGATTTGCAGCAGACGGCTTCACGGAGTAATTTTTTTGTTGCCTCTCTGCCTCTCCCTACCCTGGTCACAGCGCTGGCAGCGAATCGCTCAGGAGGACACAAACAACGAGGTGGCATCAGCCATTCCTTACAGATTTGCAGCACACCACAGTGGTAAAATCCCACACAGCCACAGGGACACACACACAGAGGCATTATAATATTGCAACAGTCCCTTCCTAATTCCCTGGATAACTAGAAAAGCAGAAGCAATGGAGTAGCAAGCCAAAGAGGACCACCTTGAGGCCAAGACAACCCTCTCCAGGATCAGCAGAGGCACTGTCTTGCACATGTGGAACCTCAAAACCACACAGCACCCTAAAACAGGGTCACAATCTCAAGTGAAAGGATGGATGTGCTTCAGAGCCTGCAGAGTCCTTGTCACCAGCTACAGCTGCATGAGCAGAGGAGTTGACTGCAGCTACTGTGAACTCCTTTGATCCCAAGTCAACAGCAGAACTAAGAAAAGTCCATTTTTTATCCTCACATCTCCTGTTCAAGAAATGGTTACCAGGTGGGAGAAGGAATAAGAAGCTGATCTGCCAAGGAATGATTGCAGAGAAAGTATTTGGGAAGTCTAAGGAAAAGCGTAACTTGGGAGAGATGAGGGAGATTTGGAGAAGAGATGAAGATGGTAGCACCAAACGGATGTTGAGACTTTGGGAGGGCAACACAAAGGAACGGGAGTAGAGAAACTGAAAAGAGTGAGTTAGTAAGAGAAGAAGGAGAATCCACAGGGTCCAAAAAAAAAGGGTTGGAAATTGTTATGAGGGAGCATTTCCCAGAGCCTTGTCCGAATCACCTGAACACACTAGGCCTGTAATGCAGGGAGGATCGGGTGGAGGATAAAGGTACGGAGTAAATGCCAAAAATCTATTACTTTTTAGCAGCAGAAGCAGAGGACCACATGGCTGCCTCCAAGTGGGGATGGGAGGTTTCCAACCTAGCAAGTTGCTGCGTAGTTGCCATGGGCACAATTTGTGCTCAAGCTGTGCGCAGAGGCCAGGATTTGGCTTGGAGCCCCTGGGTTAAACATTACCTTTACAACGCTGTGCGGCGCCTTTCCTGGGCAGGGGGTGATGGAACAAAATTCCGAGGCACTGCCTGATTGGTCACGAGCAGAGACCCCCTGGAGTACCCGTGTGGCACGTCACATGTTACACATGACAGAGTAAGGAAGGGAAGAGACAGCACCAGGCAGAGAACCGACAAAAAGCTTTGACTCTGTCCTCCTTGGGTCTGATCCAAAGTGTGCTTTCATCACACAGTCATTGATTTAAGAGTTGGAATGAGCCCTTTCTTCCAATGGGAGCTGGATTCCCAGCTGCCCTTTTTTCAAATCCTGGCCTGGGCATAAAGGGAGTATAAATAATTTTAATTTCAAAGAGGGCTGCAATTGTCCTGTATTTTAATGCCGGACACTAGGAGTAGCCTCTTCTGTGTGACACTGGGAAACATCACGCACCCCACCTCACCTCCAAGGGCCCTTCCTCCCCCTGCGAGGCATCCCCAGTACAGCCCGGGTTAGCAAAGGGGCAAAGCCCTGGGGGCCAGGCAGGCATAAAGCTGCGGTTCCTGTGCAAGGCTGTAGACTCGCACTAGTGGTCTAGTGACCCTGATGATATTGATGACAATTAGTAGACAGAGATTAAAATGGAAATGAGGGAAGGATTCGTCTGTCACTTTATCCATCAGCTGTAGCTTGCCCCAGGCAACAGACACACACTGGGCTTTTTGTTTTGTTGTTATTCCCTTGTTCAGCTCAGTTGGTTTCAGTGGTTTGCTTAGTTATTACTAATTTTTTCTTAAAACTGCTATAAAAAGGGGTTTTTATCAAATACCCGCCACTGACAACTCACAGCACTGAGTGTGCAAACCATCCCTGGATGTGCCCGCTCTTGCTGCCTGCCTGATGCTTCGGGTGTTGAAGAGCTCTGCTTTCTTCTGCCTATTTCAGTAGTTTCTGTTTCTTTTGTTATTTTAATACCTGGGAAAGCAATTGAAGTGCTGGGCTAGAGCCCGAAGATCTCTGTTTAACTACAGCCAAGGCAATGGCAGTGCTAAGTTATTGTGTGGCTGTGATGTTCAGGCCGGATGTCACTTGATGGGGAGGAGCAGTCAGTGCGATGTGTCCCCTCTGAGAAACCTGTCCCATCCACCCTTCTTCTCCCAAGACTGTAAACTGCCATTTCCTGAGATTGGAAGGCATATCCCCTGAATTTTTCCTGAGATTACAACTCATATATTCATCTTGAGGGACACAGGGAGGTTTTGCTTAATCCTAAAATGTCATAACTTGGGAGAGAGAGAATTCTTGTGCAGCTGTTATAAAATTCTAGCCTACAATTACCAGACCATTTTGGTTCAGTAGTCCACCCAAAAGGAAAAAAAGAGAAAAATATCATTAAAACATGCTCCTGAAGCTCTTCCATGGTCTGCAACATGGATCTGTCTTCATGGCACCAACACTTCCACCCCACTCTCTTGTCCTCTCTTGTATCTCCCCTGCCAGAATATATCTCCAGGGTGCAACTTTGCTTCTTTTATTAACAACACCCCATTCCAGTGTTGTTTATATCCTACATGTGATAAATAACGAGCAACAACACAGACAGAGAACCACCCTCCCCCTGAAAAAAGGCAGATTCAGTATTCATAAAGTATTAGAGAGCAGGCTCACATCTGCCACGGTCTTTTCATGGCTTCTGCTGTCACCAGCTCTGCTGATTTGCTCCCGGGAAAAGCCTGGGCACAGACATGGCAGGAGCCAAGGAGCAGACCTCAGGTTCCCCCCTCCCCACACACACAGACACACACTCCAGGGTCCCATGGGACAGAGGCAAATAAATAGAAAAGATGCCTCTGCTGCCATCGGGGCACTGGCACAGAGAGAGCTCCTTCCACTTAGCACAGTCAGAGCAATTAAGGGCTCGGTCCTCAAGCTTAAGAAGTCCGTGCTGTGGTCCTGATCCTGCAATGAGATGGATGAATGGTTGTCATTCACGCAATTTCACTGCGGATCTTAAAAGAAATGGTTGGAAATCTGCGATTTCCCAATGGGAATGCAATCACTGTTATAGGCTGAAATCTTGCTGGAAAGAGGGGCTGGGGCAAGGCAGCAGGTATTCTGCTACACCACGAGAGGAGTAGGGAATGATTTCTACCTCCATCCACACATTTCCCAGTTGGGACTAAACCTGAACAACCTGATTTATTACACCTGCTTTTCACGTGGTTAGCTGCAAATGTTTCTCAGGTTTCTACTGCTGTTGATGGACTACTGACTAATCAAAAAGTCAGGAGTGCAAATTTGCAGTACTGGCTGCTAGCCAGTTTGCCCATAAAAGGTTTCCAAATGGTCACTGAGCCCTTAACCCTGATGAAAACAGCAACAAAGACACTGCCCCAAGCTCCTGCTCCTGCCACAGTCTCCCTTTTGCTTTGTTGCATGCAAACATCATTGGGCTGGTTTTTTATTTTTTTTTTTAAAAGAGTACAATTCCAGAACATGCAGCAGAGAGGCCTTTCTACTCATTAAAAGCTACATGTGGGGGTGAATTATTTTATATCCTCCTCAGAAATTATCAGACCACCTCAGAAAATGATTAGTTTTCACATAAGGTGCCAGATCCTCTGGTCCATTTAGGCTGCTTTATGCCACTTTGATGGCTCAGCTCAGCCCTAAATAAAACAGGCTTAATTATCCTTAGGATTTCTCCTGCCTTGGGAAATCTCCAGGTAATGTGGAAATGCCACAGGGACTCCTACACCACCACAGCTATTAGCGGCGGCGAGCAGTGGCGGGGATATCCCCACGCCCCATTGATTTCCTGCTGCTGTGGCTGTGGGCATCTGGCACAGATGAGGGCCACCCTCGGGCTACTGCTGTTTATGCCAAGGAAAAGCCTGAGAGTGGGACGGCCCCAGGACCACTGTTTGAAAATAACCTTGCGAGGCTGAGCCTAAATCAAACATGAAATACTTATGGCTTGGTTGGAATGCCCCACTCCAAAAGTCCAGGGCTCGTGGGAGAAAATGGGCTCATGGCTTTGGAAAATGTCTCCCCTAGTTTTCCTAAGCCCTCACTCGTGCAGGAATACAAGGGACACGGAGATATCCTCAGCCTCAGAATAAGCATCTTTTCTCAGAAAAAGACCCATGCCTGCCACTGTCACCATGAGCAGTCCCACTCCGAAGGGATGCCAAGCCCAGGGTGCTCCTCTTACACAGAGGCTGCACTGGAGGACTCCCCTGGCTGAATGAACCAGGCAGTGGGGGCTCCCCTGCAGACACAGCAGACAAAAACAGGGTCTTTCAGGGCAAATTTCAGCTCACCCTAAAGAAGACGCCTAGAGGTGGCCAGCAGAAACACCATCACACACAGAGTGGGTGACCAGCTCACAGGTTTATGTTGTAGCCACTCATGTCTCCTGCTGGTGTTTGGCGTGGGATGGGTGGGTTTGCAGGTCTCTCACCTGTGTACATGACAAAGACACAGAAAGACAGGGGGTGGACTTAAACGGGGGCACTGAACACAGCACGAAGAATGGGGCCACATCTCCTTGGCAGCAACCCACAGCCTCTTCCCGCCACATAACCCAGGCAGTTCACTTCCATCACGAAGCCAAAACAGGGTTATTTGGGAGCTCACATTTCACTCGCCTTTGTCTGTCTGCCTTCCCGAATCTGCAAACATCACTGCCGTAGAGCAGATCTGTGTCACATTCAGAAAGCCAGAATTTCTGCATCATGCTTAAAGGAAAGCTGAGATTTTGACAAAACTGATGGGCAAGCTCCCCTCGCACTAGAGAAAGTTTCTTATGCACCACGGGCGAGTGGGCGAGGGAATTTGTTGAGACCTGTCGTAGCACCAACAAGAACTAAAAAATCTTGCAGCAGCTACTGCCATCTGAGCCTGTCAAATTCCACTGCAAACAATATGTCACTCTGCTGGGGAGGCGGCGAACAATCTGAGGGTGAGAAAAAGGGACGTCTGAAGTATCCAAAAAACTCACTCCAAAGGTTTTTAAAAAGAAGAGAGCCCATCCATGCACTCGCACATGCACGCACACACACACACGCCGTGCCTCTGGCCAAGAGGCATTCGCTGGAGAACTGCAGCTTCCATGTTTTCATTGGTTTTTAAAGTATTCCCCAAGCCCCTTGGTTCCAGTAGGATAATGTCAATTCTGGCACATCTTAAATTCATGGCCAGAGAGCACAAATACTGATGGAGTAGGCAGGCTGCAAGAGCTGTCTACCTTTCTGCCAATGTGCAGGATAACAGGCCCTAAAAGGACCAGGCCTTTTTTTGACCAAACACTGGTTTAACCAGGTTCTGAATTGTATGCTGGCAGAGGTAATGCCATTTGCTTTGCTCCCTCCGGGGCATTTGGAGAGTTTAAAAACAGTTGAGAAGAACAGGGAGGAATGGGAACATCAGAGCACCAGCCAATGGCCCCATGCTCCAGGGGCATTTTCCTCTTCTTTCAAACTCTTTCACCCTCAGAGCTGCATGTGTTGTCTTCCACACTTTTTTGCTTCCCCACCATATGTAGTATTCCCAACAAGTAAACCTTCTCCTCTGGAGGTACCCAGGAATGATGCCAGGGCTGCAGAGGAGAGCAGGGAAGCCCCCTTGCCCTGGCCTCTCACCAAGGGATTATTAGCCAGCAGGATTTTCAAAGGCTTTTCCACTCTTTCCAGGCTGAGTGTTAATGGTTTGTCATTAACTGGGTTTTAATATCCCAATGCTTTTTACTGCATCGGAGCCTTGCAAAAGACACCATGGTAAAGGATATATTTTGGAACATATTCCCAAGAAACACAAAGCTGACAGTTCCCATCTGCTTTACGAATTGGCCCTTCCAGCAAAGGAAAATCCACAGGCAAGGGAATACGGCTTCTGACTTAAGTGCAGTGCTCTATATAAAATTTAGGGGGGGAGGGTGATATCCCTCCCATGATATCTGTTAACATTGTCTCTAGGAAGGAAGAGGCAAGCAACACAATCATACAACAGCTTTGCCACAGTGAGAGAGAAATACCCTGCAAAACATGCATTAAATTAAAACCTGAAAGTCTAAGAAGAAAACAGAAATTAGAAACCTGTGTCCATTGAAAATGGGACTAGAAACAAAACAGATCAACAACTCACAGAGCAAAACAGCATACAAATTGGAACAATCAATATGAATAACAAGAAAACCAAAGCTGAGGATCAAAACCTAAAGCACACTTGCTAAGTCTGAAATAACCACAATTCTCTCTGAAATGCAAGGCCAAAGCTGCTTCTTAAGGACAAATCATTGATGTTAATTACCTGCACAGGTTTGGAGAGTGAAAGCAGAAACCTCAAGTTCTTTCAACGGAGATAGAGAGTGGAAAAGGACATCTTTTCTTTGGTGTGCCAAAGCAAGGGCTTTTCTTCCCCCCACCCCCCCTTCCCCAGCAATTGTTTAATAACCACAAATACAGCCAAAACCAACTCCCAACTTCCCAGCAAAATACCTGAGCTGAAGTACTGACTTCACAAAATAAACTCACTTAAAAATTACACATTTGAAAATTATAAGAAACCTCCTGAAAACATTCAGCTAATGAAACCAAAGCTTTTGTTATGAACACTGTATGTCTGAGCAGACCAGACCTTCCTCGCCTGTAACAAGATTCCCAATTTCTCAGACAAGCACAAAACCACCTTCAGTGTCGCCTATTTTAGTCACAGGAGCACCTCTCCTCCCTTGTCAGGTACCATCTCACAGCCCCGTGGAGTCTTGTTAACTTTCTACCTTTTGTGCTTCTCACTGTTCAAAGATTTCTAAAAACTGCACACAAGAAAGAATTGCAGAGAAACTTGTCAAGGCCGGTCGGTCTAAAGTTGGACCTATCAACTGTGATTTGCTTTAGGAACAAACACAAGCAATAGCCTCTTGGCCCTTTTCTCTGACTGTCAGCAAAGAAAGGGGAATCTCTGAAAACGATCTAAACCCCATTTTCCCAAGCACCAGTTAGCCCAAGAACAACTACATTGAACCTTCAATTTAATATCCCCAAAATTGCTATGTTTTTCCTTATTTCATATAAATCTGATTTGTCCAGATATATTTCAGGTTTTCACAAGTTGATTGAGGTATGGTTTAAAAGAAATATGATCCTCTGCCTTTTCAAAGGGATGGATATTTTTATACCCAGATATATTCCCCGCAGCACCGGTCCAAACACAAACATCACCTCGAAAGAGAAAGCAATGTGCCCAGGAGAGGAGTGTACCTGGCTTCACAGCATGTGAGCAGCACCCTGAGAATAAAACCGGGTTTGCCTCCCGGGACTTCCTCAGCCAGTGGCGTGCGTGCCTCTGGCTGCAGCAGAACTCCCTTAGCAAAGGGATTACTGGTCACACCTCTTCCCGCTGTGCCTAACCCTGGAGGCTTTGCCTGCAGGCATCACTGATGCAGACAAAGATTAAAAAAATGTATAGGTAAGAACACAAAAAGAAAGGGGGGAAAATGGGATGAAAAGGAGGAGGAAAAAAAAGAGTGAAGTGAATATGTAGGGAAAAAAAGGCATAGGATACTTGGAGACTGGCCGTGCCTCAGGAGGCCAGTGGGTGCCCCAGCCATCCGGCAGAAGGGCAGCAGTTCTCATGTCACCCTGCCAAGTGCCTACTGGAAAGGCAGGCAGTGCAGAAAGGAATCCTATTAGGGAATAGGATGACGCCAAGCAGTTGTCTTTCTCTCTATTTTTAATATGCCCTTACGACTGCGCTGGCATTTCAAGGAGCCTGTGCACCGCGCCTCGATGGAAAGCCCAACCTCGGCTGCTCCCGTGGGTCTGACAGGCTCATCCTAAAAGGCACGAGAGCAAGTCGGAGCCAGGTGCGCAGAAAAGAGCCTGATCCACATAATTTCACAGTTTACAAGGAACCTGGTGGAAAAGGCAGAGCTCAGCATCAGAAAGGTGCAACCCTGAGCTCATCACTGCGGGATGTGGGCCAGGGTCGTGTTTGAGCGGTGGGACCCCCCCAGACAGCCACTGATGCCGCCTTAACGATCCCATTAAACAAAGCACAATTAGAGTTAACTTGGCCCTTTGTAATGTATTTGTCACCGGTCCCATCCCTCTTTAGGCTGCTGAAGCTGGCGACAGCTCGATTTACCACTTGAAGAGAGCTCTTGGGAAGTCATCTGCCAGGCTAACTGTGGGAGAATGGTATTTCAAAGGGACAGATGCAAAATCACTCTTTTTTCCTCAACATTCCTGCCATGAATAACTTGGAAAGGGCCACTTCAGTTGCAAGCTCCATGTCTCCTGCTGCCTCAGGGGTGTTTCAGAGGAGGCAGCACAGGCTCTAGGTTAAAAATCTTGGTGAGACGTCTACCTGAACCTGCTGATTATTTAGTTTGGCCTGAGGACAGCGATTTTGGGACCTTCAAACGTGCCGGGTAAGAGATGCCTACTTATTGTTTGGGTTTTTTTTTAATGTGAGGGACTCCCGTCCCAAATCCTTGGGTCATTTTAATCAGTCAGACTTGATTTACCCCTCACTTTGGGGGGCAGGCTGGCACTAAGCAACTCCTCTTAATCTATCCGTCAGTTGCCAGGCAAAGTCTGGAGCAGGCAAAGAGAAGCAGCAAACAAAGCAACTTCAGAGCAAGGCTGAAGAAGGCATCTGAGAAACTTCCATTTTCAAAGGACATGCAGGCAGAGCTGGCTGGCAGCGTGAGTGTGGCTCTGAGCTGGAGTGGATGCGCTCTGTTTTCTCACCTTCTGAAAAGATTGCTTCAGAGCGATGTGCAAGCAAGTAATGAAGCTAAAAGAAACAAAACTGTGGTTTGGAAGTGCAATCACAGATGTAACAAAGAATAAAGTATAGCAGTTTTGAGTGATCCTCCCTAAGAAACATAGCTACTCCCTGCAGGAAAGCCTGAAAATGGTCTCACAGGAACTAGAAAAGGCAGAAAATTGGGAAAATACTAACTATAGATTTGGGAGTTTATATGAAGGACCAAGACAAGATTGTAGGGATAGACAGAGAGTGCATCCCTGTCAAGGAAGTTGTAGGAAATCTCCCTGCAAAGGTAGTTGGTCAAAGAGAGCAGAAGCCGGTGTAGGCATGTGATCTTATAAGGCTCCTCCTGCCCTATGAACAGAAAAAGTCAGAAAATTCTGCATATGTAACCACTGCCTAGGCAAATGGTGTGAGGGCTTTGGTTGTAGGTCAAAATCATGTTGTTGAGAACAAAATCACAAAAGCATCCGCTTACACAAAGGGATGAAATTATTTAATTGCTTATACACTTCTGCTAGAAGTTGGATAATGAATGAGAGGAATTAGAATGGCTGATTCATGAGCATAAATTTTACTTGGTTAATATTACTAGGAAAACTCACATGATCAGGACCTAAACATGCATAAGACAACTCAGTGAGCTCAGGTGTGCAAAAAAGACAGGGTGCACCATCTCAGAATCTCATCACCTCTGCAAGTCTGTGCAAACAAGACATAAAAAGATTTCAGCCGAAAATAGCCGGTGGATCTGTGTTCTTACAAACACACTGGAAGGAGTGAGCTACTTGGTGCCTGCTACACCCCACCAAAACAGCGTAAAAAACACGATGACCAGCTTCTTTAAAGACTTATTTATCATGTGTTGGTAAAAAAAGCTGTGTTAACATATGGGACTTCAATCTGAATGGCATATGCTGGTGTTCTCAGGCTACCAGCACTAAAAAGTCCTCAGAATTTCAAAAATTACAGGCAGCCAATTTCTTAACTCAACCCAGCTTGGGGTAGACTGCCTAATGACAGACCCAGAGAAACTGATCCCAGATGTTAAAAATTAATGGTTACTCAAATGCCAGTGATCATGACTCGATCGTATTTGTTGTCAACATATAGTCTCAACTCCAAAGCAATGTGTGTATTTATGGGCATCCTAGCGTGTACATTCACATGGCTGCTGTTGGACAAAAATCATTCTCACAATACTGAAATCATTATGAGCAATATCAGCTACAGAGGGGCCTTTTCATGGTAATCAGAAAAGTGTTAAGAATACATTCGTAGATTTCAAAGGCCGCAATTTCACAACCAAGAGACAAACTGACAGTATTTAAAAATTTCTCTCAGTTTAAAAGTAGACATAGAATGAAAACACATTTGTTTCAACACAAAGCACTAATGATACAAAGGAATACTGATAATAACAATTATAAACCAAAAGCTAATAACTGTAGGAATTTGACAAAGGGAGACAGAAAGGGGAAAAAAAAAGAAATCAATGAGGAAAGGATATCTGGGACTTTTAAAAGCATATTGAGAACAAAAATGTTGTCATCTGTTACTGGAGAAAAATAGTAAAAATGTAATAATAATGAGGAAAACATATAAGAATTCAATGAATACCTGTCTTCTATATTTGGGAAATAGATTTTATATGCATATTGTCTCAAAACAATGAATCACACTCAATCTCAGCAATGAGTGAAAGGACTTTAAAACAGCAGCTAGAAAAGGGAGAGATTTTGAAGTCAGTCAGTTGGAAAATGTGCAAAGAACGGGCAAGGAAGCTCTCCACCCCACAGGGACACGATGGGATTTACAATACTCCAGAAGACCAAAGCAAAGTAACATTTCTCCAAAATTTAAAACAAACAGATGGGGTCCTCCAGGTACTGTGAGGACTGTCATTCTAATCCTGGGTAAGGTAATGGGCAGTTAATCCAATAATTATATCTTACAATGCAAAAGGAGCAAATACAAATACCTTCCAGTAGTGTGGGTTTACAGGAAATAGATTTTAATTGGGATTTTTTTTTTTTACTGAGAGCACAGATCAGCTTGATAAGGGTGATAATGCTGGTATGCTGCACTTAGATTTTCGCAAAGCATGAGATCAGATTCTCCATACTGTTTTGACTCAGTAGGTAGAATGATATAATCTAAACAAGGCACAAATTAAAATGGATTAAAACTGGCACCTTAGATTGAAAAATGTAGCTGTGAATAGAAGTCTGAAAATTGAATAGGAATAGTTTTAACTGGGCCAGCAGCACCAGTCCTCAGTCTCATGCTATTTAACATATTAAATCAATGATTGAAAAAACCCTGGAATAAAATCATTATTAATAAAGTCTGCAGGTGACAGGGAGACTGCAGGAGAGCTCAATCAAAGAGCACACAAAGCACTGTGAATCACTTGGCGAACTGTAAACTGAACAATATCCACCCCGACAAAACACTTTCACCCAGCCAGGAATCAAGAGGGGACCCACCACCTCTACCCCAAACCACACCAACATTGTGATTCTCTCAGCTGATCACAAAATCTCCATTCACAGCCACAAAGCCCAGTGCAGACTCGGGAACATCGAGAGGAGTTTCAAGGAAGAATAGAGACGTTATCCTGTCTGCGCCTTTGGCAAAGGTGCAACTGCTACAGGAATACAGAGACAGCCCCGGAGGCAAAAGTTCAAGCAGGAAACTGGTTAATTGTGAAGGATTCAAAGGGGAACAAGAATGGGGAAAGCACTAGAAAACATGCCTTATCATGAACAACTCACAGCCCTCTGTCCCTTCAGCTTATCAAAGGAAAGGTGACGGAGGGCCTCGATCACAGTTTATGGTGGCACAGGTCACAAAAAATAAATACAATGGGACACTTCCTTCTGAGAGACAACGCTGTCAGAAGACCCAATGCTGGAAGCTGAAGCCAGAGAAAGCACAACTTGGGTGGAGAGTTAATTTATCATTGAAACTATTTACTGAAGGGATTGTGGTGCATTTTACAGCACAGGAAGACTCAAATACTGCAATTGGTTTGTATTTTAAAAGGTACAAAGTACTTGAAATGGGATAAATGCACTCAAAGGCTTCTGACATGTTTCTCTCCCTTTTCCATGGTCGATGATTCATACCTCCTAACTTTTTCTCTGGAGTCTTCCCCATGTTTCACACATAAAATTTGCCAGAATATTTAGCTCCTCCTTCTCTATTTTCCTTACCACCTTCTCACCTAAAAGCTGCAAAACATATTTATTTGGTTGCTGCCATGTAGACTACCATGTATTTCACATGCCTGCAGCACTAATGTTCAGAGACAGATTTCAGTTATTTCTGTTCGTCAGAATAAATGGTGAGAAATGGCTAATTTGCTACATCACAACATTTTAGGAGGTGAAGATGACGGAAAAAAATCTACCAGCTGTCTGGAAAGTTAGGGTATAAATCCAGTCTTCTAATTATTAAAGGGGTGTGTTTAAACACAAGTGCTTAAATTCAAGCATGTGGATATATTTTAGCAAGATCCAGGAGTACAGAACTGGGCAGGGTAGGGTTGCCACTCTTAATTACAACAAGCCATAATTTCCCAATCCAAATTTTTTTTGAAAACACCAGCTAATACCTATTTTGCATGCATGTAACAAAACAGTCTTTTGCAGCTATCTTCCGGAAAACGGAAAATAATCCTTTTTCCCCTTTTCCCCACGTTCCGTTGATATCTTGTGCCAGACTCAAACTGACAGAATTTGTCAGCTACCAACTGGAGATGCTACCAGTTTCCAAATCAGGCATTACGTGGGCCAACCAGTGGTCTGAAACGTACTGTAAACAGCCCCCAAGCGAGGAGCCAATATGGTAATTTGGGGAAGTGATTTAATGTATTGGCTTCCAGTAGCAAGTCAGACCCCAGGCAAGGAAACACACTTAGAGGGAATTCAGCGTGACACCGAAATCGGGATGGTCGAGAGCAGTTTCCTCTCTGGGGAAGGAAAACCAGCAGCACAGAAGTGTCACTTCAAGCTTGAACAAGTTTCTACCAGCAGAACTTGTCAGGACACTGTCAGGCAGGAGCTGACAGCCATAAATCAGTGCAGCTCCAAAAGAAACTGCCGAGCACACGAGCTTTATAGGGAGAGGGTCTCCCAGTGACAACAGCCATCTAATGCTCCCTTACCCTAATAACTGCATAATGAAAATAAATCTGAGCAAGTGCTCAGGAATGCCCTTTTCTCCCGTGTTGTTACACTGGAGTTGGAGTAATGCCAGGGCTGGGGTTTTGTTGTTGTTGTTGTTGTTCTAAAAAGGTTTTGCTCTGCAACCAATTTTGTTTCGTTAAAACAAACAGAGAGGCACTAGCTATTGATCTCCCTATTAAATAGTCCTGGTAAACATTTTGACTAGCTCTGCAAACTTAATACAGATGTTCGTTCTGCGCAGATCGCTCCCGACAGCTGATACAGGGAGCTAATGCGTGTCCATGGCAGGGGAGGGCAGCAGCACAGGAGGAGAGCAAGCTGCAAAAATAAGCAGCTTTCTGCCAAGTAAGTGCTGTGAAAATACAATACCTGTGCTCAGGTGTGCATGGATGCCTTGTGTGAGGGAAGGGGGAGATTTCTAAGTCTGGAAATCTGCGTTAAGCAGAAGCAAAGCCCCTCAGTGGGCATTCACCTACGGCTGCCCTGGTGAAAGGGGGTCTGTACACCGGACTGAATCTGGCAGGGCTCTGTCCAGCAGAAATTCAATTTCTGGAGGTGACAGAAGTGGGGAATCTGCAGGATTCCACACTCTGGCAACGAAAGAGGCTAAACCTGATTCGCAAGATGAAATTAAGTAACATAAGAAATAAAAAAGGGCCCCTCTGTTTCCTCCCAAAGGTCACGCGCACCTGGTCTCTGTGGCAAACTAGTACCTCTCCAATGTCCCTACATCCAGCCAAAGTCGCCTCTTACCTGGGAAACACTGTTGGAGCTGAACTGATCAGCTTTGGTGAAAAAGGCGAAACTTGATGATTTGGTTTGGAATGTTTCACTCCTCAGCACATCATCTGCAGCCAGGTCTGTCCGAAGAAGCTACCTCACTTCACCACCATAGCTTTACTGCACCTGGGGGTGGGGGACCATGGCACCAGCCCTGAGGGTCGCTTCTCCCAGGATCCGCTCTTTTCCCACATGGCTCGTCAGATAACTGGGATGGACAATCTCCCATCCACAAAGCCACCTCTGGACACACTGGGTATGGGTGTCCAGGTGTCAGCCATGCTGTAAGAAGCGGCTGGAGTTGTCCTGTTCTAGGCACAACCGGCTCCTGCCAATTCCAAGGGCTGCACTGCCAGGCACAGCCAGACCCCTCACCAAGCCAGGAGCACCTCAGGGGAGCAAGGTATGATAGGGAAAAATGGCACCTGGCAGTGAGGCATGAGGGGAAAAAACGTGAGGGGAAAGGTGTGAGGGGAAAAAGTGCGAAGGGAAAAAGCATGAGGGGAAAAAGCTAGGGGAGGGAAACAAGAGGGGGAAAAATGAGAGAGGGAGAAAGTGCAAGGGGAAAGTGTGAGCGCCAAAAGTGCGAGGGGTAGAAAGCATGAGGGGAAAAGTGCGAGTGGGAAAAATGGGAGCAGGGAAAAAGTGTGAGGGGGAAAAAAGCGTGAGGCAAAAGTATGAGCAGGAAAAGTGCGAGCGGGAAAAAGCATGAGGGTGAAAAGCACAACAGGTAGAAAACGTGAGGGGAAAAGTGCGAGCAGGAAAGCGTGAGGGGGGAAAATCGTGAGGGGAGAAGCATGAGGGGAGAAGCTCGAAGAGGAAAAACTGAAAGGGGAAAAGTATGAGGGCAAAAAGGGCAAGGGGGAAAAAGCGTGAGGGAGAAAAAGCGAGAGCAGGAAAAAGTGCAAGGGGGAAAGTATGGGGGGAAAAGTAC
>VWZT01000749.1:865759-883882 GCA_013397055.1 Pachycephala philippinensis
ACGTGAAGGGGGAAAAGTATGAGGGCAAAAAGTGCAAGCAGGAAAAAGTGTGAGGGAGAAAAAGCGAGAGCGGGAAAAAGCGTGAGGGAGAAAAAGAGAGGGAAAAAGCATGAGCGGGAAAAGCGCAAGTGGGAAACAGCGTGAGCGGGAAAAAGCATGAGGGAGAAAAAGTGAGAGTGGGAAAAAGCGTGAGCGGGAAAAAGAGCGGGAAAAAGCATGAGGGGAAAACACCTGAGGGGAAAAAAGCAAGGGGGAAAGTGCAGGTGGGAGAGAGTGCAAAGGGGAAGAAGTGAGAGGGGGAAAGGGTGCGGGAAAAAAGCATGAAGGGAAAAGTGTGACAGGAAAAAGCATGAGGGGGAAAAGTGCAAGTGAGTCCTTGGGCCCCATCTCATGGAGGCAAGACAAGACCACTGGGTTGCCCAAGCTCCTCTTGCCTCTTGAAAGGATCAACATCTTCAGGATCTGGATACTACCTGCTAGTGCACTTAGATCAGGATTTGGGAAAGGAAAATCCGATCTGCTGTACCCGTTAGGCTTGGACTCAGCACCTTTCCCAAAGAAACCTGGTTCTGGTCTCTTTGAGCTAATCAGATCACCAGCAACCACCCCTAAGAAATTTAAGCAAGGAATAACAAATAGGAAGTGATGAAAACTAATCACTCGAAAAGTAACTTTCCAGGTGCACCTACTTGCCAAGAGTAATAAAATTTTCTGAACATACAAATATTTGCACAAATAACCAAAGATTGTCTCAAATAGCAGAGTAGTTAAAATAGCCTTGCAAAGAAGCAAAGAGCAAAGCCTTACTCATTCATGAATATATTTATGCATTTGTTTATTACTATGCAGCCAGCTTTAAACCCTTCCCAGCAGGGGAGAGACTCTATACCTTATGCCTATGGGCCTCATAATGCTTCCAGTGGGGATGGAAAAACTTCAAAAAAAGTTTGGCATTCAGATCCAGTTTCTCTGCTTATCTGCTGCTAATCCAAACTCTCCCAACATATCAAAAACGTTGAACCGGGCAGGAAACCACATGAGAACAGGTTTTCCTACAGGATTTCTGGCATTTCTACATTAGATTCCAGATGGAAACACCCATGAGAACAGCTTCTATCCTGGTATTTTTGGCACATTCAGTTCCAATTCTATCCGGAAACCTGAATTGGGAAGGGAAAGAAAAAAAAAAAAGAAAAAACCTCCACACAAACCAAAAAGCATCAAACGTTTGTCTCAGTATTTCAGAACCTGAAGAAAAGTATATCATTTGAGGTGGATTTTAATATTAGGAAGGAGGAGGCAGTGTTTTTGGTTTTATCTTCAGTGGTTTGTCATTCCTTACTCCCAGTTTCACATATCCCCAAAAAGAAATACCAGAGGGCTCAGCTATCAAAACTAGAAATGACCGTCCACCCGAAAATAAGCATGGGTGCTACCCTCAAAAAGATTCGGGCTTCACACAAATGACTTTGCTCCTTTCTATGCACAAGTGAGTATCAGATACCTAGAAATAAAGGCATTCATCGGAACTTCTGAAAAAAAGGATTTCAAAGGGGTTGTCCATAACTACAGCCAAAGTCAGGCTTTTTGCCAGTCAAAAATGAATGAATTAAATGTGGTAAATGAATTCACCGCATTTCCTGCAGTCCATTTTTTGCTCATTTACCCAGCTTTGCCACTCCCTCTAGATTGGCAGATGCTTCCATAGGTAATAACTTCAGCAATAATGACTTTGAGCAGAACATTTCCAAAGTTATATTCAGCCCTACTCAGTGATTCCTGTTACAGAGGGTTATTTAGCATCAGCCTTTTTCTGATTTTTTTACTGTCACTGAAAGCATCTGCGTTTTGTTCTCAATACAGTCTGATGTTTTCTCTTACCTCCCAGCCCTGCCTCTTGCTTCATGATTTTCTGCTGCCCACACTGGGGGAAAACAGAAAGAATGGCCAAGACTGTGACATCACGGAGTTCATTAGCAGCTCACCTCAATACCTTAACCCTTTTGGGGTTTTAAGATAAATGCTACATAAATCTATACCACATGAACTCAAAAAACCCCCCAAAAACCAGAAACAAAAAAAATTTCCCTGCTGCTTTGGCTCAAATAGCCCATTTCAAGCTGTGCCTACCAGTCTTAAAATCCTCAAATGATCCAAAATCTCTTTTCCTAAAGCCCCATGGATACATGTTCACATACTGCCGAATTCTGCCACCTTTGTACCCGACTCATGCTATTGAAAGTGGGACTCCTCAGTAAGGAACAAGGACACAACACCAGGCCTTCCCTTCTTGCTCCCCAGCCATTGACTGCTGTGTGCTGGGAATGGTACCTTTGACCCCTCTTGAAGTGCAGAGGATTTGCTTGTGTTTATACTTTTTAAGTTGTTTTTTTTTTTCCCCTGAAGAAATGCTGCTGCATCTACTCACATGTACATCAGTTCCCTCTACTGGCAGCATTAATTAAGCTATTCCTTTAATTCACCAGGTAGATCGAGGGTTTGGAAAGGAAGATGTGCTCCACTGGGTGGGAATGTGTGGGGCTGTTACCTGCAGGGTGTTATGCTCTCGCTTGTTACAGCAGAAACTTTAATACACTGGTTCTTTCCACTGTACGAGTTCTCCTCTCCAGGTTTTTAAAACTCACTTTCCATGCCATGGTCCAGGGCAGCTACTTAACGTTATCTTAGCACATTTCAGTCCTTAACTCTGGCAGTAAGTGGGAAACTGAGGAGCAATGACTCCTGAAGCAGCTCAGGCAAACATATGGTTCATCAGTCCCTGAGCTCTCCATGTTGTGGCTGGGGTAAGCATCCAGCCTCTCCTCAAGCAGGGCAGCCCCTCCTGAGGGACCAGAGGGTCCATCAGGCTCTTTTTACTCCTTCATGTACCCAGAGGCTACGCTAAAGGAATGCTGGTTCAAAACGTGCTTAAAGTCACTTGGCCATTCTTCTACCTTTTCATTTTATTTTTTTTTTTCTCTAGTTAAAGTAGATTGATTTTGTCCTGCCACAGGTAATGTTTTCCTCCTGAGGTATCAGGCCAGAGGAAGAAGCTCTATTCACTCTATTTGGGTGCTTGAGGAAACACAGAATGAAAGAGAATTACTTGTCATTTAAAAATCAAAACAAAAACCCGACAAGAACATCTGCCCTAAAGAGAACAAGATACAAGATTTCCCCTTTGGACCCAAGCTGTCAGTATTTAACAAAACCAGCAAAAGTCTTTCAGTTTTCTAAGCAAATGGTGAGTGGTGCTATTTCACAGCTCTCCACAGCTGTTCCAGAAGTTTCCATAGGTATGTTTGGGTTTAAAACTTGTGGCTTAAGACCTGTATTTAGGACCAAACCAAATAAACCTGCATGGGTATAGCAACCAATAATGCCATTCCTGGAAATGGAGCTTTCCTAGTGTAAGTAGAAGAGGAAAGACCACACAGAAATTGGTAGCAAAAATAACAACAACCTCTATACCCCTGAATTTGCATATGCAAATGTAAGGGCATAAAGTTACAGACCTATTCACCACCTCAGTTTAAATATGCTTCTCACTCCTACCTAGCATGGCTGAGGTGCTTTCAATGTACACAGTTTCTTTCTTGGAATTTTCAAAATGTGTCCTTATTGTGGATTTCCTTTTTTTTTTTTTTTTTTTTTTTTTTTTTTTTAATCTAGGTTGTATTTCTAAAAGGGATTGTACAAAAATGTTGTGTTCTGATTAAATGCATTACAGGACCCACAGTCATATTTAGAGGAGAAAAAAGCATTCTTGCTCACACTGCCGCATGAGTTCCTGTTTGGGGAATAAAATTGTTTATTTCTGATTCTTCCAGGAGCTTTTGCAGACTGATCAAGTGTCAAGACATGGTAGTTGACTCAAAGGTAACATAGATATTGCCTCATAATATCTTTAGGACCTGAATCAAATCTTGAGAGATTTTGAAACTATGGGAGGATAATGAAAATACATTTCTTTCTTTGTATTATCCTTCATAATGGGAAGCTTTACATTTCTTTTCTAGCAACCATGATGTATACTGTACTATCAAGGCATTTTTAGGGACCATTTACCTGAATACAATTTATGTGGAAGGTGTCTGAGAGCCAACCTGGATTTATGCTTCCTGGTCCTTGTAATAATAGATTTCTTTTTTTTCCTTTTTTTTCCCATCAAAATAAATGTCAGAAAGTTCGTTGATTGTTCAGTAAGGGAGAAAAACATCCCGTTTCAAATGAAAGAAACTGTTATGGGCAAGGTTTTGGAAGCTCTGTGGAGACCTCCAGCCCTAGGAACAACGCACACAAGGATACATTTTCCTCCAAGGTTTGTCCCAGCACCTGTCCTTGTAGCAAGGAGGGTTCAAACCCTTCCTGGGGTTTGCGTTGCCCACCCTGTTGGCCACTGAACTGGGGGAAGTCCCTGAGGCAGCAGAGCACTCTTTGCAAGGTGTGTCGAGACCTTTCCACAAATGCAGGTTTAGGGAAGAAAATCCTTGCCTTTAAACATATTGGTTTGGAGCAGTTCGCCTAAATCATTCTTTCCCCTGGCATTTCTTGGACTCTGAAAATCCTAATGCAGCCCAGCTCCTCAGAAGTGCCATGCTGGGATTTTTGTACACTCACCCAGGCCCATCTGGATTCCCACACAGGCCAGGTATGTGGTATAAATAGCCCAAATTCAGCTTATCCAGGGCACTATTAGATTCTCTCCTATATTCATGAACACAGGTACAGACACACATAAAGGTCTGAAACATTCCCCTAAGAAAAAAGAAATATTTTAAGATAATGGACTTCCCAAACTATGATATCAATTCCTGCTTCCTTTTCATGGTGACTGAGGTGATGCCTAACATGTGTCTACCCGAGGCAATGTCTTTTTGATATCATGCAGTGGAAATGGCAGAATCTGGCTCTTTAGTGACCATGACATCCAAAAATTGGATGCAGGACTTCACCTCTCTCTCACAGGTTAAATGAATATTCTGAGAGTATCGATTGTTCAGTTCTTCCAGTGGAAGACGAATGTGATCGGCATCGATAATCAGAAAAAATATCATCTACATACCTCTCATATGCAGATGGTGGCTGTTCAATACCAGTCGGCAGTGCAGCTTCCTGGTGTGACAGGAAAATATCTGCAGCAATTGAGGATTAACAGAGGCCATTGCTACATCAGTGTTTTGTTTGTAATAGCTCCCATTCTATCAGAAGTAACTGGTTGCACATTTCTGTGTCTGACATTAAAATTCACCATTGAAATCTCGCTTGGTAATAATAAAGCCCCTGCAAGAGTCTCTACAAACACACTAGACTCCAAATTAAAGAGCAAGTGTATTGTTAGGGTTTGCATGGATCTTTTTTGAATTAGTGCTAGGTGAACAATAAATAAAATTCCAGGAGAAGTTCCCCAAGCTGATAAGCATTCAAGGTATTATCTTTGCTCTGTACTGTATGCGCTTCTGGGTGAAAAAATTCTAATTGCACTTCCATTCAAAAATCAACCGTGGGAATAAGGAATCATGCTCATTTTATGCACAGCAGCCCGAAGGCCTTATCCTTAAAACAAATTACAGCGCCTCCTATGCAACTCACACTCTGAAGCTAATTCTAACCCTAAAGCAAAACTCCAAAATTAAACTTTAATCTGTGATCTAAACAATTTTGTGTTTGTGATCAATCTTGGTGGAGTGGATTTTAATATATATGAGTGTGTGTGCATGGGCATGTGTGTGTGTGTGTGTATATAAAAATATGAAACGCTCAGATAATTGCTATCGCGGATGAAGACCGAACATTAAATACTCTGCTCAGTAAGACTGAGATAAAATACATACAGTGAAGGGAGGGAATAAAGCTGTTAAGCACACACTCCTATATGTAACAGAGTCCTGGACTTGCAACCAGCGAAATCTTAAATTCCACCACATGTATCATATTTACTACATTCTGCCAAAGAAATAGGCAGGCTGCCATGCCATTAAAGCAATTACTCTTACCCTCTCAGATACGCAGAAATTAGATTCTGCTCCTTGAAGTCATACGCTGGGGGAAGAGACGAGCAAGTGAGGGGAAGCACCAGGAGGAGAGGCAGAAAGGCATCAATTCCTCCCAGAGAGGAGGAAAGGCTTTGGGCCAGCAAGAGTTAAAGGAGTTCGAAGTGTATGGTCTGTTTCTCCCCAACTTGGTGCAGTGACTCTGCATCCTGCAGGAACCTGTTCAGATGCTCTGATAAGTCAGACAGAATTCATGGGAGATTACCACACAGCTCCTGCCAAGCTGTGCTGCAGCGCGGGTAATAGATATGCTCCAGTACTAAATCCTAAAAGGCCCTGCTACATCTGTCAAGCATGCCCTGGAAAAGCACCCTCAGTTCAGATGTTATCACTGCTCTGCCTGCATCAGAAGATTTAGTGTCCACCCTGGAGGTTGCTTTTGCCGCACAGTTTTCAGGGGCAAAACAACAAGGAAGAAAGATGAGAGGAAAAAGGCAAATTATTCTTGCTTAAAGCAAAAGGAATAAAGTGATGTGCTTGCAGACTAGTTCAGCTTCTCACCCTGCATCCAGAAGGTCCCAAATCCCACATTAAGATGGTACTGATGTTCTAAGCTGATTAGCTCGGACGTGTTCGGCTCCCTGGACTGTGACACCACGAAGATGATCTTCTGTAGAGCGACTCTTTCCCAAGGAAAGCTGAACAACAAACCCAGCGGGGGGCCACCGGCGGTGGATAGAAGATGCCTGCCTTTGATAATTAACTTTAAAACCGGTTCTAGAAAAGCTGCTCTGGCATAAAATGAACTTTGCAGAGCACTGTTTATGAAACAATTGCTGCTCCTCCCATTAACCATGTGAGCAGGGATTTTGTCAAAAATGGTTCCAGTGTTACCTATCATTTTACACCAAACAAAAACTAGGTATAAAAGAAAAATATATACTTATATAATATATATAAATGAACATATACAGACACCCCCAAAATACAACAGCCTTGGGAACTACTCCTTTCTCAATATACACCAAAATAGAGCCATGCATTTTAACCATCTGTCTCCTTGTTCAAATCTGCAGGAAATATCAAAGTACAGCAGTGGCTCCTTTTCCACTAGGTGCACTCTCAGAGTTCAAGGGAGAAAGACTACAATTTCCTGACCCAGCATATTGCATTTTAAACTTCTGTTTCCTGAAGCCGATTTTAAGGAGAGATAAGTTCCAGCTATTGGGATGTCAACAAGAAGAGCCCCAGGCTGTTGTATTTATAGCTCCATACAGTGGTAGAGGCTGGATTGAAAGGGGCGAATGGGTTGGCACGGGGAAAGCCCATGCTGGACACACGCACACGGCTGTGCCATGGGGACTGTGGCAGAAACCAGGAGCTCACCTCAGCCTGCTGTAAGACAGCTCTCTTGGCTTGCAGCTCTCCACAACTTGGATAGATTCTGTCTCTCGGCAAAGAAAAGATCAGAAAGGCAAGGCAGAGCGCAGCAAGGCCAGAAGGAGGAAGGATTTGAGGTGGGCAATACAAACGTGAGGTTGGGGACAGAGCCTGAGGCTTCAGCGCAGCTGCTGGAGAGGACAAAGGGTAAATCTCAGGATGTCCCCATCTGGCAGAGCAAGGAGCAGTAGCAGACAGGCAGCCCCGAAGGTGCACAGAGGAGCCTGGTGTGTGCTCACAGCTACAGGAACGAAAGGCAAGAGAGAGTACTTTCTCCAAAACAACAGTTTCTCAGGAAGCAAGCAGACATTTCTGGGAAAACGGCACTCTTTGCGACGCGGTCATTGTCACAGTATTTGGACACGTGTTCAAATCCATTAAAGACCTGTCATGCTGTAAAGTCCTTGCCACCAAACACCTCCCATAACCTGTGTGAACAACACCGCGCGATGCCCGAAGCGTCCACCTCACGTGAACCCCATCCCAGCTGAACCAACCTGGCTGGGAGGGTCCAGGGCTGGGGCTCCCCCTGGGGACCCCACTCATGTCTACCGAGGGGAATTCTGTGCCCTGGCTGCTGTCAAAGCCAGCACATTTCACAAGCACTGCAGTGACATAAAAGGAAACACAAAAAAAGATCTTATCACGGGTACCTTGAACTAACCTTGCGTGGGTCTGTTTAGCCAGGTTATTCCAAGAAATATGCAACAGGGATGTGGGCTGAGTTGCCATGGCCAGTGACCTCCAGATACCATAGTTATACCCTTCAAATGGAAAAGGTGCTCAGCTGCAGGAACACTGCTCTCTCCAACAGGATTACACATGTATATTTTTTCCTGTAACTCAGTAAATACAGATACTGGGTATTTATGTGCCCCACACACTTGAACACTGTGGGTTCACCACAGTCCTGAAAAACGGCCTTGCTCTGCTCAGGACAGGGCATTTACAAATGGGAGCGTGGTCCTAATTTTAGCTATGGTTTGCACTGATTGCAAACTATTTTTAATACAAACAAAAATAATTTTACATTAGCAAAAGGGTTTTCTCAGTAAGACATCGACCACAGAGCTTAATATACGTTTCACTAAATGAAGACGCTGCCAAAGCATCCTTCCCCCACAGAATCACATATTTCATGAGCAAGGCATTTTAATTCAATGGGCTGAGTTTGATGCTTCTCCTTACAAAATAACAGCTTGAAGAAGCAACAATATTTCCCCACCCCCTAGCCCCCCCCACCACACACAACCTTTCTGGTCTGTAAGGCTTCAGAATTTGTGGCAATAAAACCCATAATGCCACATGAAAATTTCTCCAGATTTGTCCCTGAAACCCTCTCACCAAAGGGGAAAAAAAAAGAGAAAGAAAGGAACAATCAAGAGCAATTTAAGAGGAATTTGACAACATGTGTGTAGACTATAAACATTTTAACCTAGTTGAGCACATTTCAATTTATATAATAAAAAGAAGACAACTAAAAAGACAGAGCAGTACTAAACAACGCAATGGCTAAAGCACTCTTCAGCGATTTCGGCATGTTTGCTGTGTTTGATGCAGACATAAATCTTAGAATAGTTTTTAAAAAGGACTTTGATTCTGACCTTCTACTGTCAAAAGCAGCTACTGTCAAGAATAATCTAAAACAGCTTCATAAGGGATGTTTTAACTGATTAATCTCTGAAGGTCACACAATCTGTTTAGACTATAACATCGGTGCCACTTGCAGAATATCTAAAGTTGTCAGGTCCTAGTAAGCTCACTGTGGGAAACTGAGATCCCGAGGGTGGTTATAAATAATTAGCACAGTTAAAAGTTCAGTTACTTTAGGTAGTTTAACATTTCCATGTCTTCCAAAGATGAACAGTGAAGGCACAGATATGTAGCAATCATACCTCCTGAATAATCTAAAAGCAGTGGCCATGGTAACTATAATTTAAAATGGAAAGATGAATAGGATAAAACATCTCTTCCACACACTTTTTTGTTCTCTGCCAGCTCTGGATACCTCTTCAGGCTATGCAGCACCACCAACCTGTCATTAACACTTACAAGTCAAAATGACCGTGGAGCCTTCCGTGCCTTTTAAAAATACAAATCCATTAAGTGTGATGAGTTGTGAAGTCTCAGCCCCTGCTGGAATCCTTGGCTTTATTCAAAGTTTTGCGATGCTTAAATATTGAGACCAAGTAGATTTAATTGTGGGGCCCCCCCAAAAAAAAGTTTCCATTAAGGAAGGAGCATGCAGACACACTTGCAGAACATGTGCAGGGTGTACTACATAGCTACACAGCCATAAATTGCCCGTGGATCAAAGATCAGGGCTTAAATCTGAGCTAGGCTACAGTACACAGAAAATAACCGATGGAACCATCTTGCTACTGCCTGTTTCACTTAAAGATGATAAGAAAACATTATCACATTATTTTAAGGTAAATCCAGCATTTCCAGAGCTGATTGAGGCAAGAATTAGACAGTGTTTAGGGGATTATGAAAAACAGCTTCCTCTACAGGTCAACAGCTAATCAGAATTCTCATGAGATTTTCCAAAGATTTTTTTTTTTTTTTGCCTTATGAATAATTTCACCAAAGGCACAAAAACGGGCACATTATTTAGAGAGAGCCTTTTGATGTATTTTCTCTGAATAAGCACGGGTATTCGAGGATTTCTGCTAGTTCAGAGCAACAGGGACCAACTTATTAAATGTTCCTGCTGCAATGCCTGCAAGCTAGCTGAGATTAATATCAGCATAACCTGTTACTTAATTCATTATGGGGATACAGGCTAATTTGATTTGATATTATTTTAATAAAATTCTGTAATATATTAGATTGTTTCAGGCTATCAAAATAATTTTCCAGTTATTACAGTTATTCAAGCAAGTCCTTTGATAGCAGCAGTTGGTCCTCGTCTGTTGTGAATACATTAGCACTGATGATTCATAGCAGCTGAGAAATGTTAAGCCTGTGAAGCATTGTGTTGATGCTCAAATTTATTCTGCAGGCCATTAAAAAAAAAAGAAAAAATATTTTGTATGCATCAAGCTTACACGTGTCATTAACACAGCTCATTTTTTAAAACCAGTCTTTCATAGAAGACAAGGTTTTTGCAAAGAAAAATCTGCTGTTCACTTTGAAATTCATTGATGCTATTTTACATGTTTTTTATATACAGTTTGCATCAGCCTGTATATTAAGTGAATCAAATAGTTCTAAAAATGATGCATTCTCTCATCACAGGGGGTATTGTAAGCCATTACAATATAACTGTTCCAGTCCACAACACTATATGTTCATTTTGCTGTCATGCAGACAAAAGCTTTTAATGTTGTTAATATGCTGTTTAAAAATGCCATTTCTGCTTTTATGCCATTTTCAGATATTCCATTTTGTCTTTACCCTTCTTGGAATGAAAAAAAAAAAAAANCACCAGCAATACCAAATGAGGGTGCCAACATGCTTGCACTGGTGCCCGGATGCTGAGGGAAGAGAACATCCATTAGGGGGTGAAAAACAAGACTGGAACTATTCAAAAAGCCAAGGCAAAAATATGGAAAATATTGACAAGCACTTTGTGAGTGCAGGTACTCATCACCTGGAGTGGCAGCAGCTTGTCTGCTACTCTTCTGCATTTGGAACTCAAGTCGCACACAGCAATAAGCCCGTTCTTGACAGGAATCTTAGGAATAGTTTTATAGCATTATTTGTGATGAGGTGGATGCTGTACTGCTCATGGTACTGAAAGCTCACCTGGATAAATGAGGGGAAACTCAAAGGCAAAGCAAGCCCTTTCCCAAAAGAAGGAGAAAGCAAAAGAAAGCCCTGCTCAGTGTCTGCAGGAAATGAGCAGGTTTGCAGAGAGGATGGTGACTGAGCTCAGCCATTTCTCTGGACATAACAGGGTGGGATGCTCTGCCCAAGGGAGGTGAATTTAGGATTATTGCGGGTTTGGGCTGTTCTCACAGCTGGGCAGGCAGGAGCCAGCAGGATACCTTGTGCTTGCAGGATTTCCCAGGCACAGCTGCCACTACACTGCCCAGGGGCCAGAGCTGTGCAAAGCAAGCGGGGCACAGCCAGTAAATGCCTTCTGGACGGTCAGGAGCTATGGATCCCTCATTAATGTGCTTGTATAATCCAGGTGTGTCAAAGCTTTTATAGATCAGGCTGCAAGGTGTGAGCCTGGCAGTCCATGAGGCTCAGAGCCCACAGTCCTGTCTCAAATACAAGCTTAAACCCCTGGAAACATCCTCCGTAACAGGACAGACCACACCTTATCTTTGCTTTTTTGGTCTCCCTGTGAAGATTATGGTGGTGATGAATTTAGCAATGGCTGGACCTAAGGCTGATGGAAAACTGTAATAAAAATCTGGTCTTCAGTCACCTCCACAATTATAGTTCCTTACAGTGCAGATGCAGGGGCACCACTGTGTCTTTGGGTAGGTGTTCGAGGAAGTGACTTCAGAACCAGGGCCCCACATTTCAGTTAAATATTAAATTAATTGTCAACCTTTTTGTTCTCTTACTTGGAACACACAAAAGTGTACATCAGGATTATGTATTTCACAGTTGTTACAGGGAATTGCCACTTCATCTGTAATGTTTTTCCACAAATGAGTGAACAGCTCACAGGAAATGCGGTATTTTGAGAGTTTAGCCCAATGCCCAGCCCCGTATTTTCCATGAATAGACAGGAAGACAGAGTGGATGAGAATGCCCAGGTTATCGGGTCCGTTTCCTAATATCATGTAAATGATAATATCCCTTCCACAGGCAGATCTAACATTATCTCTGAATACACTACTGTTCTTGCCCCCATTACTCCTATTGGAATCCTCTTCCAGAATCACCTTCATCTGAGAGTTAGGAGTATTTTTCCAGTTTCATATCTATGTTCCATCAAGACCAGGTTACAGCCAATTTCTTTTGTGTCAGCATTGCACTTGCACTTAGAAACTGTCCCAGTGCATTTGTTGACAGCAATCACACCCCTTCTGTGCCTCCATTTTGATATGCTAAATCTGCTTTTGTCTCCTCTCACCACACAATGCTTCCCAGCCTCTTCCATCTCACCAGTGCTTCCCTGCACTGCTCCGGTTTAAGTTCCCTCACTGACACCCCATGCAATGGCATTCCCATCTCTGTTAAAATATCTCACCTGACGCATCTTAGGGACATTTCTCTGTTTCTTTGGTGCCCCAGAGCCATCCTTTCATCCGTGTCTACTGCTACCAGTGAGGTCACATTGCAACAGAAGTTATCCTTATTTCCTACGTGTGTGTCCTGATGCTTTTTCTTATTAAATTTCATTCCATGACTTCCATTCCAACCCCCAAGGCCACACACTTTCTTTCCTGTATATTCAGGTTCTCCTTGTTCACTGGCAATGTCTCCAAACTTTGTCAACTCCAACATTTCATTAGCACATTCCTAATTTATGCTCCAAGGTCATTAATGAAAATGTTAAATAAGATGAGTCAGACTGATCCTTGACGAGCTCTGCTAATGAGCCCTTCTCCTGCCCTATGCTTCCCCTCGCACAATCCGCTGCTGTCTCCCCTTTTAGCCATTCCTCACCACTCTCACAAGAAGCCCCATCTCTTCCCACTTAACTAGATGTTTCCCATGTGGCACTTTATCAAGTGCTTCAGTGATGTCCAGACAGATTAGATCTCCTGCATTTCCTTTGTCCCAGGAATCTGTTATTTTACCAACGAGAGATGTCATCTCACTCTGGCATGATCTACCTTTTATAAATCCAGCTAGGATTTATCCCACTCACCAAAAACTTCCCCATCTTTGTTTTTCTCAAGAACATAACCCAAAGCCTTATAATAATATTGAAGTTGCATCAAGAAGTCTTTCAGTCCCTGGATTGCTCTTCCAGGCCCAAACCATATATCTATTTGCTCTTCAGTGCCGTGCTTTATCACCTGTTTGACATCCCTCTTAAAATATTTGCTGTCATTCCCTATTTCTAGCACATCCCAAAGACTGGGGGAACCTCAATTCACACAGAAGCATGTGCCTTTTCTAATTATTCCATGAGTGCTTTGATTCAACACATTTTAACCTATAAATTACTCATTCACTGTGATTATTCGTTCGAGGATTAGATATCTTAAGATTTATTCTTCCCGCACCGCAATGAGCAAACCTACCACAGACCACGTGGGTTTATTCCCCAAATCATTATTGTGCTCTCGGATTGTCTGCCCTGGTAGCAGTGAGCTCCACCTGGAACAGCTTTGTTTGCTCTGTTACAAAGGAGTTTAAGATACTGATCCACAAACTTGTGTTTGAAATCCAGAAAATTATTTCCTAGGAAATACCCAGGGATAGGAAGGGAGGGGGGAAGAAGTCCTCTTGCAAAAGGCAGGGGAAAGGTAACATAGATCCAGTCAATCACAGAATGACAGCATGATTTGGGTTGGAAGGGACCTTAAAGCTGATCCAGTGCCACCCCCTGCCATGGGCAGGGACACCTTCCACTATCCCAGGTTGCTCAGAGCTCCATCCAACCTGGCCTTGGACACTTCCAGGGATGGGGCAGCCACAGCTTCTCTGGGCAACCTGTGCCAGGGCCTCACCTCCCTCACAGGGAAGAATTTCTTCCGGATACCTAATCGAATCCTACTTGCTTTCAGTGTGAAGCCATTCCCCCTTGTCCTGCCACTCCAGGTCCTTGTAAATGGTCTCTCTCCATGTTTCTTGTAGGCTCCTTTGGGCACTGGAAAGCCACAATTAGGCCACCCGAAAGCCTTCTCTTTCCCAGGCTGAACAATCCCAATTCTCTCAGCCTTTCCTCATAGCAGAGGTGCTCCATCCCTCTCATCCTCTTCATGGTCCTCTATTCAGACCAGAATTTACTGAAATTATTATCTCTACTGTACAGCTCTTTGTTTCTGAACATAAACAGAAATTTTATTATTATTTTATTCTCATTTCAAAAATAAAAGGAAGAAATTTATGTTTTTCTCCTTTATCCAAGGGAAGCCAATCTGGTTTTTCCTTACTCCAGGCAAGCAGGATTGGGATTACCCCGATTTGTGTTAAACTAGCTTCACCTACAGTCTCACCTTCCTACAGATCATTCACAGCCGTATCCTCCCCGTGTCACTGAGCATCCCTGTCACACTGTGCACATCAGATGCCACCTCTGTCACACCGGAGACTGTGCCACTTCCCAGGTGACAAAAGTCACAGCTCAGACCACAGCAACTACCAGTAATCATTTGCAAGAACAGAGGTAAGGATGGCTTAAAATACAACCATTTGGGAATTCTCAGTCAAGTTCCCTCCTGAATATTTGCTCATTCATTTGATGCTATTAAACAAACCCCCAAAAAACCAACATAAGCCAGTAGGGTAAAAGCCATAAGAGAAAACAGCTTTCATATTCTCCGTGCTACTTGCACTCCCTCACAAAGCAAAGTGCTTGTATTGTACATGGCAGCTTGTGTAAGGACAGGGACAATAGCTTTCCATGCACATTTTATCAGGATTAGAACTGCTGCGCCATACATAGAAATGTGTGATAAGTGCATTAGCAAAATTATAACTGTATTTTAATCACAGCATAACAACCTCACTGAAAGTCCCTCTACAAGGCAGGCAAACCCAATAATGCTCAAGTCTGAATCTGAATTTTGAGCCCTCCGTGAGTGTTTGAGTGGGTTCAAAATTAAGTAAAATGAGTTTATCTATCCCTATTTCTCTAATAATACTTAGCACTTAGCACTTTTCATCTTCAAAGCACTTTACAAACATTAACTAATTAACTATTAATTGGTAAATTTGAAAAGGTTGATAGGTGAGGTGAGTTTCGGATAAGACCCAGCAATACGGATGTTTAGTTTATCTGTGAATTACTTAATCATTAGTGAATCATAGAAATTAGAAATGAAAAAGACCTATAGGGTCACCCTGTCCAGCCTGCTGCCATTACAGGATTTTCCCTTACAATATATTCTCAAGTGCTTTGTCTAGTTTAATTAGAAATTATCCAAGCAATGGGGCTTCCACCATTTCCCTTGGGATATTCCTCCTTAGTCTAATGTATCTTTCTGTTAGGAGGTTATAATATTCAACATAAGTTTTTCCTTGCCATTTCATCCCATCATTTCTGCATATGCCCTCTCAGACCATTTCAAACAATTCTTATGCAGTTCGATTACATGCATAATTTTTTTCCCTTTGCTCCTCCCTGGGTTGATCTGGCCCAGAGCCACCAGATACTGGAAAGAATTTATTCCTGAAGAGCGAAAAAATAGCTTTTGTTGCCACTGGAAGCCAGTTCCAGCCTAAACCATATTCTAGAAGAAACCACCTCAAACTCACTTCTCTTAGCAAAGTGGATTCCAGACTGTGAGCTCAGGCATCAGCCTGGGCAAAGATCTCTCCCAGTAAAACCAGCATTTCTCCTTGTTCATATAATCCATGTAGATCTCTCAGAGCACCTAAAGTGATTTTCATGTGTTGTCCCTAAAGCCAGGCATGGCTCTTTGGTCCTGCATCACCTCCCATCCAGTACTGAGCCTAAGCCACTCTTCTTTTTTGTTCAGAAAAACGAACTTCATTCCTTTCAATCAAGTGGTCCCAGAACACAACTTTAAAAGAGCTTGCTTCCAGGACAAACTGAGGTATGTTGCTGAGAATTAAAGCAGAGCTAAGGAATTAGAACACCATGGTGTAAAAGCATACGTACATTCATGTGGTACCAAAAGGTCTCCACCAAAATGATACCATGAAAAAATCACCACACTTCCTAAGTTTTTCACATCTTTGTCACCCAGGATTCATGGGTTCTTTTTTGCTACTTCTGACACTAGATATGTTCTAATTTCTGTACGGACATCCCATTCTCCTGCCTGTCTCCTCTTAAAGGCTGTTTGCAAGCTTTTCCAAATCATGGACCAATACTGTTTTCACTGTTGCCTTTCATCTTACACGCCCATTTTGCTAAGGCAAATCAGCTGGATCTGGATACTCTTCCGATCCCAGGTAACCCAGGGTTTCCCAGTGCTTCCTCCAGTGCTTCCTCCATTTTCCATGCTGGGGAAGCACAGGAAGACACAAGATGTGACTACGTCAGTTGGTCTATTTACAACTGCTGTACAACAGATTTGGATACCTGAAACAACATCACAGGACTTTGCCAACCACAAACAGGCCTGCTGACTTGCCCAGGTGATCTACACAATATAAAACAAGGATGATTTGAATTTGGGACCTTTTTTCTTTTTTTTTTCTAATTCCAAAAGTAAAATCTTTACAGTGAAAATATAAACAAACTCCAGCTCTGTAATGAGCACAGACAAACATCTGTCACTCTTGTGATTCCCCTCCAGCCTATGATAACAGATCACTTCTGGCCAGTTTACTGCAACAAAAATAAAGCTGATTATTTAAAGTTCTAAAAATAAACAAACAGAAGTAAATATACTTGACCTGAGACACTCAGATGAAAAGCTGGGTCAGGCTGTTTTAATTTGTTATGACCCAAAAAAAGCTGATGAAAGCTTTTACAAGATTGCACTGAGGTCCTCACCTCCGGTAGGGTCTGGACCAGCTGTGGTACCTCAGAGCCAGCCTGATCAACTGGGCAGAGGGATGGAAACATGAATAGAACTCTTGAGACTGTGCCAACTCCTCCAGCAAAGAAAGTTCCACAGACATAAAGGAAAACCTAAAACTGTTTCCTCAAAGGACGTTGAAAGTTCTCCTCCATGTGCTGCAAGTTGCTTCGCTCCACCAGTGATTGTAACAGCACCGTTAATAATTCCAAAAGTCTGCAACAACTCGAATCCAAACTTTGAAGGCGCTTTTTGCTCTGGAGGAGATATACTTTCAGTCCAGTAGAAAGAAAAAACCAAACAAAATGAAACTGTGAGCTCTCCTACAAAAGTTTAGTTTCATTTAATGATGTGCAAAATGGTGCCGGTTTGAAGATCTATCAGCAATTGTTGTAAATATTTTGTAGTACTTGATTCAGTTTTTTACCTGGAGGACAACGTTTGTTTTACGGAAGTCATTGTCTGCTTATCATTTTTCTAGTTTTTGGTATTTAAAAGGTAGTCAATTCAATTTTTATTTTTCAAATCATAGAAGAAAATAAACATCCTCCTTTGTTGTGTCCCATAGAAGCACATAGTGAACAGTATTAAATAGAGACAGTTCAACTGCAAACTATTAGCATTTTTCATTCCTTAATTTGAAGGGGAACTATCTTGGGGGAAAAAAAAAAAGTCTAAGCATATATAGAATTAAACTTTAGTGCTTCTCTGCCAAAAAAATTCTCCCTCACATCAGGAGTAAGATTTTATAAAGCAGTCGGTGATGAAAGGTCATTTCAGAAGGGGCTATGCACAACCCACCTGAAAATGATGCTTCTTCCAGTATCATGCCAGGCATCTAAAAAAGATGCAACCAAACCCAGTGGGTCCTTGTCTGCACAAGAAATCCCTTCTTTTCATAAGCCAAAACAGTTTAATGGCATTTTAGTCACATGCGGGTACAGGTGGCAGAGCCTGGCTGAGCTTTTTCAAACTGATAACAGGGATAAAATTGCATTCATATATAATTAATACATGCTCAGTCATTTTTGAAGAAAGATATTTTTCAGGCAGGCATTCAAAGATCTGAGTTTTGATTTTTACTGGTGTTAAAACATTTCCCAGACACGTGTGTGTGT